>JACJUY010007039.1:2470-40914 GCA_014220935.1 Platorchestia sp. MABIK
AAGCCTGCAGTAGAATGTAAAAAGCATGCATTAGTATGCAACAAGCCTGCAGTAGAATGTAAAAAGCATGCATTAGTACGGAACAAGCCTGCAGTAGAATAACCAGCTGGCAGTGGCGCACAATACGCCTACAGTAACAGATAAGAAGAAGGAATGATATATTTACCTCCCCCACAGCACTGCCTGCTAATGTTTACATTGAACCAACATCAGGTTACTGAGAGCTCGTGCATTGCGCCAGACTGCTGTTTGATATTTACACTACCTGTTGTACAACTGATAACACTTTTTAAAACAGATCTTACTTCACTCGCGTAGAAAAATTTTGGCTTCGTTTCTCAAAATGTCTCTTGTCTCAATAAATAACCACCTCATTTCAAGTGAGGCAAATTGCAAATGAATTGCACAGATTCATTTTCCTTGAGTTTTTTTTGGTCTTCACTGCTGTTGAAAAACAGAATGGAGTGAGCACTAGACGATAACATAGAAAAGAAACGATGGTTGGTCAATGACAAAAAAATGAACAATTGAATGTCTGTGAAACAGTAAGTCTAGAAACGCGTGCATCGTGCAGTAGCTCCACAGTTTTTAATTTCAACAATTTTGCCAATTTTGAAAGTAGTCCTTTCGTCGAACAAAGTTCGTCGTCAGATATTTGTTCCTGCCAAGCTATTGCCCATCGGTGCATTTTTTGCTTCGAAAAGGTTTTCTTGTTTGTCTTCGCCGAGTGGGAATCGACAATCTTTTTGTGTGGACCGAACAAACTTTGAACGATCGTCCTACGCTTCGTCTCGTACTTGCCGGGTGTGGAGGTGGCCGTGGCCTGCGTTGCTTGTACACAGCGCTTTCATGTGAGTGCAGCCGTAGTCAAATTCTGCGCTAACATTGCACTGACCCCGAGATATTGCTCAGACGATGTGAAACATTGCGCTGATACCGGGAAACATTGCAGTGATACCGGGAAACATTGCAGTGATACCGGGAAACATTGCAGTGATACCGGAAAACATTGCAGTGATACCGGGAAACATTGCAGTGAGACCGGGAAACATTGCAGTGATACCGGGAAACATTGCAGTGATACCGGGAAACATTGCATTGAGACCGGGAAACATTGCAGTGAAACCGGGAAACATTGCAGTGACACAGTGATGTAACTGTAAAAACTTGATGCAACATTGTACACTAATCGTTTAGGTGTGTATAAAGAGATATAATGTTATCGTATTTAAATTTTGCACCAATATTGCACTGGCACCGTGAAATTATGCATTAACATTGCACTGACACAGTGACATAATTGCGAAAATTCGATGTATCATCGCACACTAATCGTTCAGTTGTGTACAATGAGATAAAGTTGCCGTAGTTTAATTCTGCGCTGACATGGCGTAAGCTTAGCGAAATAATTGTTGAGTTTTAATGCAACATTGAACGCAACTAATTGTTTGAAAATAGTGCTAAATATTTAGGAAACAATGCAAAACTGAGGTCAACAGGCGTCAAGTTCGGTACTAGTTTCGTTAACTTCATCGGAAGCATATTTTGTGCAACGGTCATTGAATTCCAGCGCCCTTGATTCATCTCCGCAAAAAAATAACTGTTCCGTCCTATCCAAGTTTACAGTCGCTGACAGGCAAGAAGAATACGATCAGTGAAATTTTTTCTTTGTGATACCATCAAAAATGTGGGCACCAATAGTCAACGATGGTTGGCAGAGCTGCAACGAGAACACTTTAACACCGTGAACTTGAGGGGGAAAATGAATGAAATCAAACTTATACTTAACCAATTGTGTGATGTTACTGAATTAGAAGTAGCGAACATCTGTATGACGATTGCAGATAAAAATAGATCACTCCATCATTCTGTGTGGTGTTACACCACCAATATTTTGAGTGCCGCCTGCCAGTATCATAGAAACCTTGAAGAGCTCATACGTAACTGCCAGCGGCACGTGGAATTAGATGAGTTACATCAATGAAGAATTCATGTTGTATCTAGGTATCCGACCAGCCTTTATACTCATGTGACATCTGGATCTTCTTGGAATGAATAGAACAAAATGCCTCGCACTTTCAACACGCACGTTTGCTATTCAGAAATGTGTCAAAATGGGGCATTCTAACAAGAACACAATAGAAAAACAAACAACGTGCCTATAAAAAATGAGTATGAAATGAGCTTTTGTAAGAGCCACATGATATTTGTATCAAGCCACTTTTGACATGCACGTTTGCCATTCAAAAAAGCGTCAAAATGTCTTCCACTTTTGATACTCACGTTTGCTATTCAAAAAAATAATCATTAGTTTCCCTAAACCCCATTGTAATACTTCAGGGCTATTAAGAAACACGATTCAATACAAGCACATTCCTTAAATGAACACCTCGACCCGACCAGCAGCTGCAGTGTTACAACATTTTTAGCGCACTCACTATTGCAGGGGCACTGCACCGCTTCCTGTCTATAGCATCGAGATAGTGAAGGAAATTATGAGAAAAAGAGCAAAAATGTTCCTGCCAATCGTGTCGCCTTTAATGAAGCCACGAACCGGTTACGGTGGGAAGTCTCGAGGGAACGAGGATTCTCGTCATGAACCTGCAGTTTGTTAGTGAAGCGATGGAGGTGTGGGCATCTTGCTTCTTCTTCTTTCCCTGGCGCACTACACTTAAAGACTCGGCACTCAGCTCGAAACAAGCGCTGTCTGACTTGATTAAAATGACATTTACCTCTGTTTCTTGTTTATTTTTACTCCAATGCAAATTTTTGCATACCTAAATTTTAATTTGGTGTTTGGGTACAGTTTAAAAATTTGTCATCCCATATTTTATTTTTCAAGTTGTGCTAATAATATTCAACCACATTTCGGAGCAGACGGTGTTGCTCACAACGAACATTTCGGTTCATAAGACAATAGAGAGGTGTTGTAGCGAGCTGCACAAAACCACTTACGGGCATAGAACACATAAAGACAATAGAGAGGTGCTGTAGTGAGCTGCACAAAACCACTTACGGGCATAGAATACTTTTTTGACTTTTATTTCACGGTAGTTGAAAGTAGCAATCACTGTCGGCACTGCTTTTTATTTGCATCACGAACAAACGGCATTCGTGCTCATGGTCTCGCTCTGTTTTATTGGATGTCTCATAAAAGTGGCATTATTTGTGTAGAATTCTCGTCTAATTCAAATTCAACTCCGGTAATTTTGCATTAAAATTTGACTTTGTCATTGCGTTCATTCTATTTTCTAGAAGACCTAATGTCTGAACTCAAATCTACGGTCCTACGGTTCGAATCAGCTTGTTCTTTGACGCGAATAAAATTTCCAGTTCCATCTCCGGGCGGTCGCAGCGCCTCACATCAGTAATGCGGCTTGGCTCCATTCTAATATTGATAAATTTTCAGTTCTGTTGTCCGACGGTCGCAGCCTCACATCAGTAATGATGTTAGGCTTCAGTCTAATGGTTCTGATTGATTTTCAGTTCTCTCATCCGACGGTCGCAGCCTCACATCAGTAATGATGTTGTAGTGACTATCCTTCAGTCACCCCTGAAAATCTTATTCGGTCATTTTAAGTTTTTAGTAATCTTAAGACGTTACAATGTAAATTTATTCAATAAAAAGTTTCAACTTCTCCCTCCTAAATCACCAATACGCACCATCGGAGAAGCAGATGTAAGACCGCTACTCCACTCGCCGCAATGGAGCTCAAAGGCCGAAGTAGCAACAACAGGTTTTACAAATGGTGACCCCGGAACCATCACGGAGTCCTAACTCTGATGACCTCAGCGGGATCACCGTCGGGCCGATGCCTCTACTCTGCTCTGCTCTTTAGCGGGTTAACATCAGGCCTAGGCTTCCACATCGCCTGCCCCTTACAAGTTGTGACCCCAGCAGCTCTCCAGCGGTTTCACCAATGGGCCGAGTCTTTACATTGCCTGTCTATTCCACCTGGTGACATTAGCAGCATCCATCGCTGCTCTCCAACTGGGCAACAGTCATCGCAATTTCCGCTAAGTGTTCCTATTACTTCATGAACTTATAACCAAGCTCGAAAATGCACAACCAACCGAGCCACCAAAACGCCTACAGCTCTGCCCCAACGTTCGGCCTTATCGCACGGCCTCATCGCACGGCTTCATCGCACGGCATCATCGCACGGCCTCATCGCGCGGCTTCATCGCTCGGCTTCATCGCACGGCTTCATCGTACGGCCTCATCGCACGGCCTTATCGCTCGGCCTCATCGCTCGGCCTTATCGCACGGCCTCATCGCACGGCCTCATCGCTCGGCCTCATCGCTCGACATCATCGCTTCGCCTCATCGCACAGCCTCATCGCACGACCTCATCACTCGGCCTCATCGCTTGGCCTCATCGCTCGGCCTTATCGCTCGGCCTCATCGCTCGGCCTCATCGCTTGGCCTCATCGCACAGCCTCATCGCACGACCTCATCACTCGGCCTCATCGCTCGGCCTCATCGCTCGGCCTCATCGCACGGCCTCAACGCTAGGCCCCAACAGCAACTCTCACCATCTGAACACACGCGACAGAACATACGGGAGGGTACTTGTAGTGGCTGTGCTTCAGTCATCCCTCAAAATCTCATCTAGTCATTTTAAAGTGTTCAGTAATCTTACGATGTTACAATGAAAATTTATTCAACAAAACGTTCCAACTTCTCCGACCTGTATCACTGATACGCACCATCGGCGAAGCATAAGTAAGATCGTTCGCCGGAATGGAACTCAATGGCCGAAGTAGCAACAACTGGTCTCACAATGCTAAGCTCCGGTCTAATTTTATTCATGCTGGTTCTTGTCAGCTTGCATTTGGTAAGTTTGAAAGGCTTCGATCGGCTATGCTCAAAATGGCGGATGTGAGTGTCAAAACGCATCTCGACATAGAATTCACGTCGATTTAGAAATTAATTGCATGCACTGGTACCTCAAATGTAAGGTTCTTAATTGGGTGTTCTAAAATAGGTGACATTGTAAACGTAGAAAATGTATCCATTGAATGCCTTAGAAGTCACTGGACTTATTCAGGCTCACAATTAATTATTTCTCAACCAGCCCACTGTAACAGTTTCAAGTATTGATGCTACTGAAAGGTTGCATGTAGATTTGAGCTATTTGTTTAGTTTAAAATTGTTCAATCGAAAATTCGTTGCGATTAAGCCCAGTGTGCTCATTGCGCAGCATCTCTCGTGACTTGCTAAAAACGTTCTCTAAGCATGTGTTTCATGAGTGTTGAAAACATAAATTCTTGTACTGTTGGTCTCAATTTGGCCCTTTGTTTGTGCTACGGGTGTTGAAATTATGAAGTTATTATTTTTTGAAAGTAATGATGTAACCCAAGCCAACGATGCTCAAATTACGCGTTTAATTTGTTTCTTGTTTGCTTTCTTTAGTTGGTAATGAATGCGGCTCTTGACATGTCGAGCTTTTGAAGTGAATAGCGTGAACTCATTTGTTCCAAGTATCTTTCCCATAGGAGTCATGAAAGGAAACAATTTCACTTAAAGTGAAATTTTTTGTCTGTGTGAATCTTTTGAATAATTTTATTGGGCCAATTAGGCAGAGCGGTCAGAAAGGAATTCAATGTCGCCATACACAAAAAAGAATTTAGAGCTATCATAAAAAATAGCACAATGGACAAACGCGTTCTGGTTAAATTTACCCAGCTTTGTAATAAACATAGAGTTCATGAAAAGATGAGCATCGAATTACAGTTAATCGCTGGCTTAATAATTGATTTTTTATTTTATCCTCCGATCTAAATTTAAAATTCTAACTTCCTTATGGTCTCGGTTTACACGTTTGAGTTTTCTTTTTTACTCTGAAAGCAAGCATTTGGGTTTGAAAAAACACGAGTAACTGCTAACTATCTACTAGAAACGATAAATTTATTCATGAGCCATTAAAAAACTCTGCATTCACAGCATGTTGTGTTAGTATATTTGTTCAGTATTTGCCACCACTCCCAATTAACTGAATTCTATGCAAAAACAGTGCATGCTTTAAAAATTTAGTCAGCTTCAAAGCTTAGCCATGGGCGTCTCCGAATATCGAGTGCATGCAAAATTGCAAAATTAAGGGAGTTGTGTGACCTTAGAAGCATCGGTAGAAAGTTCTGCTGCCGCGATGAGCAACCCAGTGAAAAAATTCACGATGTCATGGGCATTCTCACAAGAAAACAATACAAAGACAGACGACGCGCCTATAAAAAATGAGTATGAAATGAGCTTTTGTAAGCACCGCATGATATTTGCAGAGCGTTATTTGCTTATAGCTCAGGGACGAAGAGAGGCGTCATCGCTAGTTGACAGAGCTTCCTGACATACCCATGCCAAAAAAAAAAACTGCGTGGCAAAAGTTTAATCATACCCCCTAGATGCCGCAATAATTGGAGTTTCAAAGATAAAATCAGCGAGAATGAATGCAATCATATTTCAGTACAATATATGCAGTTATTTATGACGGGAAATGAAGCTAACGAGGCACTTTGAAATAGGTTTCTTGAATAGGTAGCGTGAACGCACGTGTAGAGCGTCAGCAGTAACTTTTTCAGTCCTATAGCATTGATATGATCCACAAATAACGTATAGTACGTGAATATTCAGAATCAGTAATTCCAAAGTTGGCACCTTGATTGATTATTCTTATGGAGAAAATATTAATCAACTCTAGTCTACTCACACACTTTCTGTAATCTGACACTGCTCAACATTGAATTATTAATTCAATCTTAAAAAACCTATATTGATTAATTATTCCGTCGAATTATTCTGTTCATGAATCATTTGGAAGGGAATTGATGGAAATCAATGTTCAACATACGACCGTCTATTAACAGAGGGTAATTTATGTCTTAAATTCTTTTTGGGCGTTTCTGTGCGTGCGAATGTATATGTGTAGTGGTAGTGTGAGTGTGAACATATGCGTGTGTTGTGTATTAATACTTGTATGAATATGCGCAAGTGTGTGCGTGAATTTGCTTGTGGGAATTTCTTACGTGATGTGTATGAGTGTGTGTGTGAGCGTATTTGCGAGTGACATTTGTGAAGTGTGTATACATATATAAGTGTATATGCGGGCGACATGTGAGAAGTGTGAGTATGAGTGTATTTGTAAGCGATATGCGTGAAGTGTGTGTATGTGTGTGAGAGAGAGCGTATATGCGAGTGACAAGTGTGAAGCGTGTGTGTTTGTGTCGCCTGTGTTGTGTGAGCATGAGACAAGTGTGATCCAAGGAAAGTAAAGAAAAACCAGCTCGTCAGTAGAAAGACAGACATAAATATGTTTATCCAAATTATTGGAGTAAAAAAAAGTTTCATCGAACTATTCCTGAACAGGATTTATGAAATTACTTCGATGAGAGAATTAGAATGACAAAAAACAAGCGATAATTTTTTGTTTGACATTTTTTGCTGCACTCTCGCATAAACTGAAATTCCATCATATCTATTGTCCTATAAGCTTATTTCTTAATTCATTTATTAAATTCTGGATGAATTTTAACCTGTAGTATTGAAAAAATTACACGATTTTACAATTGCAACTTTTCAGCCAAATTTTCACAAGTTAAAAACGTTTAACGGGTCCAAAATTGAACCATTTACATTTAGTAAAAATTTTTTTACCTTGTTTCACACTCGAATCAATCAGCTAAAAGCATGCACGTACTTTAATTTTACCTCTGCGTTCGTAGATCGTGCGACGAGAGCGCCACATTCCCTTAGTTTATATTGTGTAGAAATACAGTTGCAGGATCCGTATTATTCTGTTGAATAATACGTATTCAATACGTATTATTCTGCTGAATAATACGGATTATTATGTTCTGTTTGATGTACTATATAAGAAAGGTGCGCAGTATTTTCAGAAAATAAACCGGTTGTTTTACAAACGCTTTCAGTTTTTTTTGCCGATGACTACTCATTCGCTGTGCAAATTTGAGTCAAATTCAAATTTTCAAAAAAATTCCTAACGATTTTTTCACTCACATCGAATTCTCATGCAAACTTTACAACTGACATTGTAGGGTTTCATCAGACTGTCGCTCTGACGGCGTTGATAATTTAAGCTGTGCACGAAGTTCGAGGCCGAACATTTCGAGGACGATCTTCGGGAGTTCCACGCAGGTTGAAGCAACGCAAAATTTGATAAACATCTGAGTCTGATACGTGACGTGACCAAGTGGCCATCTCTGATTTTCCATCATCTGTTCTGTATATTTCAGTTAAACTTGTACATTAATCACTCATTTTGCTAAGATTCCCATGCACTGGTGAATTATTTAAGACCGTATAAACAGATTAAACATGCCTAACTATTTTTTACCCTTTGCCTTGATAAAAAAGTATCTAGTAGAATCTAGGGTAATAAATCCATTTTAAAAATTTATCGACGGCTTTGTGTGCACTATTTCATTCTAGTTAAAGGGTATTTTTACTAAATTCATAAAGGGTAGAAGAAAATAGACAAAGCGAAGTACGTTGGGATGACCACACGAGCCTGCGATAGGAGGGAGGGCGAGTATCGTGGCGGGAGATATTGAACAGGAAACATTTCACGCGACCGTCCTCATTAGAGGCTGAAGCTTCGCATGCCTGTGCAGCGCTAGAGGGTGAAGTAAATTCAAACTTTCACCATCAATTGTAAAATTTCACAATTAGGAATAAAAAATCACGATTAAATTCAAAATTTCAAGGGTAAATTTAAAATTTCATAATTAAATTTTCTGTTGCACCGTTAAATTTATAATTTCATTCCTAAATTTCAACTACAAATTTCAAATTCCACTCACAAATTTCACCATAACAGTTCAAAGAGAGACTTATCTCCGGTTAACAAAAACGACTCGTATCCTTTAACGCTTAATATTCGTACCAACATTGGTGTCCAGTTAGTTGTCCAGCGTTCTATTTAACAAATGAAATTTCAATGATTTTCTACATTCAACTTAGACGATGTTTCAAGGAAGGGATTTTTTTTTGACGAAAATGAGTGTTGTCTTTACAGATCTAGCTTATCACTTGGGATAGCAGTTCTTCTTTTTTTAAATACGCTGAATTGAAGACTGCTGAATGAAGGTTGGAATTGCGTAGTGAGTATTGGAGAGCTACTCTGCTCTTCTTGCAATAACACAGCGCTCTTTTAGTAGTGTGATCAAAATACTCAGTTAGTGTCTTTTGCCTGAACAATGAATTAATCAGTGATTTTTAAATTCATTTGGGAATTAGCTTATAACATATCTTAATCATGTGATGGTTAGTAAACATGACCAATAATAAAGCAATCCTAATGAGTAAAAATATTACCTCAGAGTTTTCCATTTCCCAATTGATTTTTCATAGAAACGCATTTTTAATAAAAGGTCAGCACCTAATTGTGACACCGCGGTTATTAATTAAACACTGCATTACGGTGCATAGCAAACTTTAGCCTCATATTTCTTCTCACATAAGTTGAGAGCGTAAGGCTGTTGACGAGAATTTGTGATGCAGTTTGAGACATGATCAAGTAGTCAGAATAACACGTAAATTAACAGGAGAATAAATATTTTAATTTAATATTACACTCTTGGTTGTACCGTGGCTAATGTAACGAAAATTATATCTGCGTTTTGTTTTCGGAAGCTTTCGCTATGACTAAAAAGTGAAAGAAGTGCACGATACTTGACGAGGTTACTCATGTTACGGTCGCAGCTTTACTCATGCAGTTACTCATGTTACGGTCGCAGCTTCACTCATGCAGTTACTCATGTTACGGTCGCAGCTTTACTCATGAAGTTACTCATGTTACGGTCGCAGCTTTACTCATGAGGTTACTCATGTTACGGTCGCAGCTTTACTCATGAGGTTACTCATGTTACGGTCGCAGCTTTACTCATGAAGTTACTCATGTTACGGTCGCAGCTTTACTCATGAGGTTACTCATGTTACGGTCGCAGCTTTACTCATGAAGTTACTCATATTACGGTCGCAGCTTTACTCATGAAGTTACTCATGTTACCTCGCAGCTTTACTCATGAAGTTACTCATGTTACGGTCGCAGCTTTACTCATGAAGTTACTCATGTTACCTCGCAGCTTTACTCATGAAGTTGCTCATATCATGTGTGTTACTTAACGCTATCGTGGAACTAGGAGAAAATCTTTGGGATTTTTTTCTGAATTTCCCCAATGGATTTGGCAATAACTACCGCGATCATTAAATGATAGTGCCTGGCTACGTACTGGAGGTCATTTAACACCTTTTCTGAAAAATCGAGAGAGTGTGACGGGTGTTTTGCAATCGTGTCTGACGAAACACTTGCCGTATTTTTCTCTCTTCTATGCTGAAAAAATTAGCATGTTTATTTAGATGTTTATCCCCATGCAAGGAACTAACATAATTTCCAGCTCTACCAGAATATTCGGTTTCATCGAATCAACGTTCGTTACATACGGCAAAAAGCAGCATTACATACGGCAAAAAAAAGCACCATGACATGCGGCAAAAAGCACCATTACTTCCGGCAAAAAAAGCACCATAACATACGGCAAAAAAGCACCATTACATTCGGTAAAAAGCACCATTACATACGGCAAAAAAAGCACCACTACATACGGCAAAAAGCACCATTACATACGGCAAAAAAAGCACTATTACATACGACCAAAAGCCCCATTACATACCGCAAAAAAAGCACCATTACATACGGCAAAAAGCACCATTACTTCCGGCCAAAAAAGCACCATTACATACGGCAAAAAAGCACCATTACATTTGGCAAAAAAGTCATTTTAAGGTGGAAAGAAAAATGAATCGCCTTTATACACATCAGACCTCAACGTCCTGAAGCTCAATTGATTATTTATTTCTATTTAACTATGAACATTGTTCGAAGTCTCGTGTGACCATCATGAACCTAAGAAAAGAGGCTTGGAAAGTCAGTGAGTTTTACACGGCTTATGTTTTACAGGGAGCGAAGATCATTGTTGAACAAGATGCAGTTCTTGAGTTCACGAGCATCCAATTCATTTCAGTCGTTACTTACGCAGCCTCATCCATTCAATGTTAAAATACTGTTAACATGAAGTAAATTTCACTGGACATTAATAGCAAGTTTTACTTTGATCCCTTCACTGATGAGGGAGCTTTCCGATAAACAGAAACAGCACAAACGAATAAAAAGAAACATTTCCGATGGACGCAAACAGCACAAACGAACAAAAACTTTATTCTTTGTGTTTCGCATGACTCAGCGCTCAAAGAAACACTGATTAACGCACCTCGTTGAAAATAAACTCATTTCTGTCGATATCGATCACCAGACGTTGTGGGTGTCTGTGCCATAAAACTTGCACGTCCTTTCACTGGGCTTCATTAGGGAAAGCTGATGAGTTTTTGGAGATTAGTACTGGCATTCCAGCGATGCTGAAAACATGCGTGAGAAAAACAAGTGTCTAGGAAATTATTTCCAGGGAATATTCCGGGTTGATTCCTCCCCCTGAATTAAATTCAGGGAATTTTCCGGAGTAATACCACCTCCAGAATTATATTCAGGGAATTTTCCAGAGTAATACCACCTCCAGAATTATATTCAGGGTATTTTCCAGAGTAATACCACCTCCAGAATTATATTCAGGGAAATTTTTTGGAGTAATACCACCTCCAGAATTATATTCAGGGTATTTTCCAGATTAATACCAACTCCTGAATTATATTCAGGGAATTTTCCGAAGTAATACCACCTCCAGAATTATATTCAGGGAATTTTCCGGAGTAATACCACCTCCAGAATTTTTTATCAGGGAATTTTCCTGGGTGATACCTCTCCAGGAATTCTCTTCAGAACGTGAGCATTTAGCAAGATTTTGAGCTGCTACGAAATAGAATATTTTCATTGGAATTACGTCGTCCAATGGTTATTTTTAAGCGTGTGTAAAGGTGTAAGGTTCTATCTTATTGAAGAGTGATCGAGTTCGGTGTTCTTTCCTTTTACTCGCTGCCTTGCTCGGGGCTTATAATGAAGTAACGTCAAAACTTGATTTAGGCTGTCACGATATAAGATTTGATTTTGAAAGTTGAATAGACAAATTTAAATTGTTAGGGTTTGGATTGACAGTCAGATCTTACAGAACAATCTTGAATGAGCAACTATGTAGAATTTTTTTCCGGTTATTGCAACTGCTGCTCCCATTTTTGCTGTTAAGCAATGTGTTCCAATTTGTTCATGCATATTATTTATCTCAATTTTTGGTCATGTGTTAATAATATTCACGACGAAACTAATTAGCAGTCAATGAATAATAGTCTTCATCTTAAACAATAGCCATCGCAAACTCTATGTTAGAACTTTGTTTTGCTATATTGGAACACCTCTTTACATATTCCGTTTCTGTTGTTTAGTACGTGCTTCAAACGACTGGTCATTTGTTCATGAAGTGATTTTATACCTTCAATGTGACTTGAAAAATCATTCAGGTACTTTTGCTATCCAAAATATTTTCTATTACTTTTGTATCAGTCCATCTTCTTTTTTCGCTTTTTCAGTTGCCATGAATATCTGATGTGCGTATTTCTAAATGATTGTGAAATGACAAATACGTGTTTTGTTAACATGAACTTCGACTTTTTTACTGTGTTGACTTATATTGCTTCCCTTAGTTCATAATGTCAGTATTAAACCGTGGCTCGACCAACGCAAAACTCGACATTCCCGAAGACTTGCTTTTCGCCTGAACAGAAGTGTCTACCGCAGTTCTCTCTCGTTTATTTTTCCTATTGAAAATAAAAATTTTGAGATGCAACCCAAGAATATACGGCATTCGTTGTTCATCACGACCGACATCACAAATGAATGCTGAGGGCTACTTCATAATGTGGCTCATTTATTTCCTTTTTCCGCCCTGTTAAGTTTTGTAACTTTAGATTTTACCCTCGGCCCTGAAAATACGACATTAAGCATTCAGTGCGACCAATTGCTCGGCTTGGTAGCCCGGGCTAATTAGTAGCCTTCATCCCTAGTGCTTTCTTTTCATTCTGCTCTCAAATGTAGTTATCTGTTGGCAGCGTTGAACTCCGCCAACCATCATCGCTGAAAAATCTTTCGCATGGGCTACTAGACATTTTCCTATTTCTTTCTTTCAGATCTTTTCTATTTCCTTTCGTTTCTACCTTTAAATCCTCCGCTGTAGATTCCATCGGCAGTCCCAAAACTCGGACGGCCACCAGCTGAAGCTGGAGACTCCCACCAGCGCTAAGCATGCGCTACTTGACATTATTGAAGGCCCTTTCCTTCTTTCTCGCGCTATTTCTCGTGCCCCGACAGCTCGTTATGGAGGTGTTCGTTACGAGCACCAATTACCAGGCTGGAATTCCTCACCGGGTTATCAGGGGAGATCCAAGACGATGGAGAGCGAGCCATTTCTCGTTAATTAGCTGAATAAAAATACTCTCAACTTGAGCAAGTCCTTTTTAATTCTCTTTGCTCACGTATAGACGAGGGCAGTATATTGTTTAATGAAATGCCTTTTCTCAGTCATATTTAATGCTATTACTGAAATTGACGAAGAATTTTCTTTGGAGTTTTTCCAGCTTTGATAATCGTTAGTGAAAAGTCGAATGCGTTTAACTTTCCTAAATTTTTATTACTTGTCGCGACGATGGCGTTAAACTTCTAATTACTTTAAGTAACATCGCAAATACTAAAATTAAAAAAAAATATCATGAGAGATGTGTTGTAACCGCCTAAAATTTTTATAGCCATAATCGTTGATGAATTTCACTGTACACTTAAAAATGTTTTTTCTGAAGAAGGACGCATATTTTTCTCACATAAAAATAATTGATGGCTCGCTTAGACCTGCTATGTTGGCTTATTACTTCTTACCAAACGTTATCGTCTATTTATTGAAATTGAGCACACATGTGCAGATTTTTAATTTCGCGGCATTTTTCAGCATTCTTAATGAAGTAAAACTATTCGAATAAAATTCGAAAACAACATTAGTCCCGCACTTTACCGCTTTGATATATGGCTTGCATCGTGAAACGAACAAACGCATGCGTCATACTTCGTAGGTAGAACCAGTGTAACCAGAAAATATTCACAGTATCACATACACGAATGTAAACAACTCATTCAACAGCCTAAAAATGTTCCAGATTCTTTTTTTACTAGCTTTCTGTAAATGAATACACAAAACAAGGATAAATGACGGCGACTAAAATCAAAGGCATGTAACAAGGGATCAATGTGGCTGCTTTGATCGAACTGACTGTCTCATTTAAAAAACTAGGACACAATTATTGTAATTTTTGGCCGTCATCATTAAAAGGCCTAAGAAATTTGGCACATATCCTCGGAGCATGCTCGTTCACAATAATAAGGCATTGAAACCTATTTGTTTTTCATGCTTGTGTAACAGGACCGAGCCGTGTCCTTTCAAAACTAGGTCGCAATTACGTAGTTTTACGCCGGCGTAAATAAAAGGCACACAAATTTGACACGTTTTAGTGAAGAATTATTTCAATATATTGAAACCTCCTTGTTTTTTTGGCAGGAAATCTAATTTGGTGAGGAAGAACATTTTGAAAACTATAATAACCATAACTAAAGTTTTCCTTTACGTCTCTATCATAATTATGAATAAAAGTGCATGGAATTAAAGGGGCAAGGAAATACGTTGCAAGATCATTTTTTTTCTTTGTAATTTAGAAATGCAGAAGGCAAAACATTTATATAAAAGCACAAAAAATTGTACATGTATATCAAAAATAATCATCAAAATTATCAAAATCAAAATTCAATCAAGTCAAAATTAAAATGAATTCCATTAAAGAGGAGCATCGCATTGACGTTTTGAATAACGGCACATATTGCTTAGAATTAATGTTTACTCAATCGAAATTACTCAGAGTGAATGATATTTTCAGCATTTATTTTCCTTCATAAATCTAAAATCCGACCACACTTACACATGCGCCTTACGATGTATTTCTTGGAGCAATTTGGAATGCTATCTTCCTCGTACAATAATTATTAACAATGCATAATCATTACACTCAATTTCAAGCAGACATCTAGTTTTATAATTAATGATAACCCTTGAATTATCCTGTAGTCTCCGATAAGTTAGCTGGTTTTAATCTGCGAATGCAGTTCCTACGGACGTAATTGAACTATTTACTAAACCTTATTAGGAGCAGTAAAAGTTCCCTTTATCTCAATTAATATGCAAAACAACAAATGACTTGACATCCTTATCATTCTAACACGTTCACCGCTTTTCCGCGGTTGTAAACGGTTGGCTTGGTTAGGTTGTAAGTCAGGAAATCAGCGTAAAAACCCGAATACGTTTTTATCCTTCACAAAAAAATGTTAAAATACAATTCCACAATACACTTCACCTGGTATGATAACAGTTATTTCTCAAAGAAGTCCCGAAACGGAAGAAATGTCATTCATTTATACTGGTACGTGATTGAGCAATTCACTGGCTGGTACCCTAATGGCCCAAATAGCGTGTTAAATGCCGAAAAATGCAGGCGTAATGAAGCCGTTAATAGCAAGTAAAATTCCCATCAATGTGATTGAAAAGTTTTTCCAGTTTTAAGAATCTATCTAATTTTGATTCCCATTTTATTAAGATTCATAGTCTGCTGCAGTATGAGAAACAACCAGTTCTAGAAAAGCATTTTATAATAAAATAATCCAAAATTATTTGAAAGCCCCAGTGCAAAATGAGTCTCTCCATGTATAAAAGTCTTGGCACATGTGGATTTAAACATTACAGAAATGAGCCGACATCGCATGCATGACTTTCCACCATCGTATTCCCAAAACGCAGAGAACCTAACACAGATAAATTCATTGCCTATGACTAAATGCGGGAAGAACAAAATGTTATATGATACAAGGTTGAGACAAAACATCAGACGATCAACCATCTATGTGCAGTAGTATAAGCGGTCTTCCAAAAAGGCAATTCTCTACGCGATGAACGAGAAAAGTAAGCGGTGATATTGAGTTTAAATTCGTTTTAAGGTACCTCATTACTTTCAGGTTGAGTATATGTACATTATTGTACAGTATTACAAGCGGTCTGCCAGAGCGACGACAATCCTCTACGTGATGAACGAGAAAAGTAAGCGGTAATACTGAGTTGAAACTCATTTTAAGGTGCCTCATTATTTTCATGCCGAGTTGCCCGCTTGATGCTCCGCTCAAAATCACGTAGGCTCCTGCTGTTCATCGACCAATCGACCGGAGTAACCCGTGTTCTTTGAGGGTGACTAATAACCCGACGCTCGGTAATGCGGGGCAGGGCTAACGAACACGGGTTGGTCTTGTGCCGACGTCAGCGAAGAGATAATAATGAGGTCAGCCATGCACAGTTTCGCGTGACGGCCGATCGTGACTGAATAAAAGACCATTAAAGCATTAGTCCTGCAGCGATCTAAAATTATCTACGACGAACATTTCGGCGTCGTTGAGGAAGGTTGGCGGGAATGTGAAAGAAGTGTTCGTGTTACATCAAAAAGGAATATTTCTTTTCACGGTTAGATTGATGCAGCAATTATTGAAATGATTGAATACAAATTGGGGCAGAATTCCATGAGCTTCATTAGAGAAATTTTTTTAAAATAGAAATCAGAAAGAGAATTAGTGAAAAAATTTATTCAAGTAGATCATACATAAAAAATTTTCCTCAGCTATCATATACGATAAAAAATAGCTAACTGATTCAAGACTGAAGTAAGCCTTCACAGATTCAGTCACAGAAGCAAAAGCGTAATCTCTAATCCGAGACTGTGTTCTTAAAATGCATATTCCAACAGGTTTTAAAATATTCATCTTTACTGGGTGAAGAGTAGGTTGCGACTTTTAATTGGTTTCATTTCCTGTAATTTTTACTCTCTCGCTGTTGATTATCACTGAAATTTAAAAAAGGTGGAAATGAAATCCCGTACGCTGCTGAATTGATAATAGCAACCGAATCGATGAGAATCAAATATTTGTATCGGCTTTATTTGCGCACGGAGGGTCGTAAACGCGAACATTTCACATTACGGGCGCCAGCGCAGCTGATTCTAAACAACTTTTTTCAAGAAATGAACCTTTATTTTCTTCTGCTCGACTCCTCCAAAACTACGCACCGAAATGAAAGAAAAGCTACGCCAGGTGCCAGTAAAAACAGTGGTGAGGGGATGCAAAGCTCTCGTCCTAACGGAGCTGAATTGCTGTATGGAAAGGTTTGATGTAAATATAAAACATAGGATGTACTGTACTTACCCATGGTAGAGCAATAATTTGTTGATGAAAGAAATTTCCGGAAATTATTTAGAGCTTATTCATATTTTTTAAAGCCAGACTAGTTCATTATTGCGTTATAACAGCGTATTTGTGGTGACTTACCGAGTTAGGAGCCTCGTGTTTATTGAGTAAATGCTTCACAAGCAAAATGGCTCAAATTTCGCTGCCGGTAAATTGGAAAAAAAAGTTCAGGTAACGAGGGCTCTGCAGTATAATTGCATTAAAAAATCGCGTAGAAGAAATAAGACTTGTTTCATCATAACGGCTTAAGTCTCACATGTTTTAACCAAATGCAAATTGTTGATGCCTCCTAGTTTATAAATGAGGTCAACTTATATAAAATGAAAATTCAACGCATGACCAACCAAGCGCGATTAAATAATTGCCGGAAGTTTTACTCGCCGTTGCTAGTGGAAACTTGAGCTCCTTCGATGTTGCTTCCTTAAAAAGAACCAAAATCTTCGAAGAATCCTCCCACATGTAATAACGGGAAGTGCTTTTTGAAAGTTTATGGAGCAGATTCCCCATTGAATTTGACTCACAGCATGTGGAGTTCATCCTTCACCAGATCATTCATGAAATTTACCTGTTGAAGCATAATGTGCTTTACTACTTCACCTTCACCATGGAAACCTCAATATTTCCAAAGTTGCATGTCAAATATTTTTCAGAGAGTGTGTTGAACTTAGTAGAGACAGACTAGCAGATGTAAAAGACTGTAATGATTTTTACGTTCTCAAAAAGATTTCGATTTTACCCAGAGGTAGAGCTGCTTCTCTAGACATATTTTAAATGTTTCTGTCGGACTTACCGTTAATTCAGACTATTAAGCATTGTTTCATCATACGAAAAACAGTCTCGACTCCACCTCAACTTCAGGCAGGGTTAGAGCTATTTTCACAAAGAATAATAGTACGTTTCTTTTCCGGTTGCTGTGAATTCCCCACAACCCTTTCATTATTATAATTCAAATATTGGAAGTAGTAAGTTTGCGAGAAGAATTTTACAAAAACGACAGTGGAACCCACGTGACATCGCAAAGTTGTGTAAAAGTAACGACAGACAAAAATCAAACATGCTTTTTTCTTTAGACCATTTTTAATTTTTTTAATTTTTTGCGCAATGAATCGATTGCTTATTGTCGGTTGCAACTACTGCAAATATGTAGGATTAATGCAGACAACTAGTGACTCAAAATCCCTTGGCGGCCAAACACTGATATTTACGAACAAGTTGTTCCCCTTTCACCAATCAATGTATAATGTGCATTAGGAGTGTACGAGCAAGAATGAGAAATTTTGAGCTGATATTTTTATCGAACAATATATGCTTACAGGGAATTGCAATTTTGAGTGGCAGAAAACCTCTTTCTATTTTGAGGACTGCAAAGTATAATCAGTAAATTCAACTTGTGAATTATCATCACAATGAAGTTGGCCGTCACATTCCTTGTAAAAAGTACTGGTTTATTCCAAAATTTCACGTACCCAGTAAACTTTCACTTTAAAAGCGGAAAACCGCCGTTCAAACCGGACGTAAAAATAAATTAAAAACTGATATACTGGTAACTAATTTCAAAACCAAGATCAAGTTCACTTGCATCAAGGTAAAATAGTACAGCAGCTCGAGATGATGTGCTACTTGTCATACCGAGACCAAAATTCGTTGGAAAAAACTTCTTAGTGTAAAAACTTTCTGAATCAGAGGCAGAAACTTCCACATCGCACGGATTTTGACAGAACTCTCATCACTGAGCTTTTTACGAGGCGAAATAACCTCAAAAGAATATTCTGCTGCGCTGAGCTCCGTTTTTACAGATGCAGCTCTCTCTTTGAGCTTGGTTGGGAAAACACTGTCAGGATCTGAATGGAGGATTACGAAAAAGGTTCGGTCTTCGCATCGATCATGGTGGGATCGATAAATTTCTCGATATTCAAATGAATGGCAATTTGAAGAAGCGATGTCATTAAATAGTGGTTATTGGCCAATGTGTATTGGCAGTATTATTAATTTCCGATGTCTTGCGTAATTTGTCGAACAAAGTTAAGTGGATTGACACAATCGTCAGCGCTTATAGTTGCAGTCTTTTGTTAATTACATTTCAATAACAAACGGGATCAATTTATTACGTAGTTCAAGGATTTATAATTGAAGAAATTATACAAAAAGAGAAAAACAGTTGGCAAAAACCTAAAAAGGATTCAAGTATCACTGCTTGGTTGAGGTGCTGTTGGATCAATTATCATAGCATTAGACAGGACGAATAGTGAAAATTTAATCAATTCCGGAAGTTGTTTTCATATTTTAACTGAATTTTGTTTTTGCCAATTGCCTTTATTGAACAATCTCCAGCTCTCTCTCTCCCTCTCTCTATCTCTCTCTTTCCTGACGAGCTCCCACACTGGCACCTACAAACAGAGGAAGAAAAGAACGACAAGTAAAAGTTGATGTACGAATGAAGGTATAAAATACATTAACTAAAGTACATGCACAAAACGAGGAGAGATCGACATTTAGATTTCGCATTTCGAGGGATTAAATTAACTAAAGCTAATGCAAAAAAAAAAAATAGTTGAAAAACATGTTAACGGTTCAATCCTTTGGGATGATCGACTTCTCAACCGTTTCCTGCACCGAATGCCAGATATTTGACACAAACTAAATTAGAGAAAGCAAACAAAATACTTAATTATTACGCTTGTGCGCTATGTCATTTTTGATAACTCAACCATTAATTTTTAAATAAAATATGCAAGGAGCGAGGGAAACATCTGGCTGACTGTAAGCCACAGCTACGACAGGGTGCAGTAGATGTAGGAGATGTGCGGGAGCACTTAACCGCCGTCACACGGAGACCAAATGGTAACCTTTCGTCATAATTATCTACAGTCAGCGGCACCAATCGGTCTGTCAAGCGCCACGAAACCGTCAGATTTCAGCCTTAGTTTGAGACCAGTTTAGTCATACCATGATTTCCGGTTCTAAAATCATGACATGACTAAGCTGGTCTCAAACTAAGGCTGAAATCTGACGGTTTCGTGGCGTTGGTCAGACCGATTGGTGCCGCTGACTGTAGATAATTATGACAAAACGTTACCGTTTGGTCTCCGTGTGACGGCAGCCTAAGGGCTCCAAAATCTTTCGATATGGAAGCCCACTCCTCCGCTCACAAGCCTGAGACTACGCAGGGTAGCGGAATGACCGAGTAGGAAATCAAACGCCCAGGCAGACTGAACTGGCTACGTCGCAACACCATCAGATGTTTGAGCAATCTGCCTTCTGAATCTCGACAGAGGCTCGACGAATTTTTTTTTTCATTTGACGCACAGCCAATCAGAAAGTGGACAAGTCTGAATTAACGTTCAATTACAGTTTTGTGTAAAAATTTGATTCAATTAAATCTGAATGCTTAAAGAGTTTGATAGAAAGTTCTCACCATGAGTGTTCGTGGGATGTAAAACCTTGGCGCTGGTCTGTTTGGTAAGAAATTTACAAAACAAATGTAATTTTTCTCCATGAAACAAAAAAGTTACTATCTGAGTCACACGTAAACAATATTTTTCTGCCACATTTTGAAATAAGGATCTAATTTTAACGCGTTCCGAAATTTCCAAACTCTTAAACTCAAATGACTTAGGATTCCATTTTCTGAACTCCTTTATATATGTAGCTTTCAAATTATACCAGAAATAGATTTTTTCATCGTTCATAAAACTCGCAAATACATTTTTAGCATAAAACAAAGTTTAACGTCGTTGTTGGTAGAAAGTCAAATAAATAACTCGGTCATAAGATTCATCAATATTGAAAGCTCGAAAAACTTCATTCGCCAGCCACTAAGTACGAAGACTCTGCAAACAACATTTGTCTTTTGGAATTTCTCAGTAAATGATACAACTCACTAATCTTCCGCCATCGGAGATACGGGGTATCTGATCATACGCACGGGGTACTCACGATCAATAATAACAAGAATACGAGCAATAATTATTACTCCCAGGAAAAAATATACATGTTCCTGGGGAAACCTTGCTTAGGTGTCATTAGATTGTTTGTCTTTAGAATTGTCTTCAGATTGTTTGATGCATAAAAATTAACTTCACAGGATCGTTGCCATGGTCAACCGTGTTTTGCTACGATAGTGCTCATTCAGTTCTGGCTCTTACCCAGCATTTGTCAAGGAAGCTTAGAATTACTTAGACAATATCTCCTAAAAGGAAAGAGTGTCCCTGTGACTAGAGGAAAGACCGGTATGGAGGCTGTGTTTCACTGAAAATTAAATTTCAAACACATTCTTTCCCAACTTGCTCAATTTTTATATTTTTAATGTTAACGATTTTGAAATTTTCTTTTTCATTCCAATGTGTAAATTTTTTTTAAATCAGAGCATAAATTCGTGTGATGTTTCTTAGCGTGAGTGAGAGTATACAGTAGAACAGTTTGATGCGATGTAATGTGAGCTTGTTAATTGATCATAAAAATGAAAGACTTCAGTGCAAAAGAAGAAATTCGTGGTGAACCATTTTGATTAAGTTAATAAGGTGCTTCACATTTTGAATCTTTTTATGTTTATTTCCAGAAGTATGTCGATCCCATTTGTGGGTGATGTGCTAGCAATTATCGAATGAAGTAATGAAAAATATGTTATTCCCCAATCACAAAATATATCTACGAAGGAGAACGCTCAGTCTTCCAGTAATTGAAAACAGTGTCTACGTACTTGGCTTGAGATGTGAGGTACGCGTTATCTTTTAGCGAATAAAATTCGTCTGACTTTGCAAATGCGTCAACCCTTCATCATTCGTAATTTTTCATGACTTCTAAATTATCAGACAGTACGCAGCCACCGTAATCGGGATGTCTTGAAATAATAAAAATAAACTTACTTTTTAACTTACTTAAATTCTCAAATCAATCTTGCCACGGCCCTAGTTTTTCATTTGATGGAAGTAGTGACAAACACTTCAGAACTAACGCTTTTTTGATTCCCATTAGCTTAAGGATAAAAAATATAAACGATTTTAGTTTTTAATGGGTTTTAATTAACGAGTTTCAGCTGTCGCTTGACGGAATCATTCGGGATGCTTACATTTCCCTTGCAAATTTAAAAACTTAATTTATTTGTTTATTTTAGGCAAGAATTTAATAACTTTTTTTCAGATGATGTTGGACTTCCAGTTGGTTCGTCTTCAAAGTTCGCTGAAACCTTTGAAAGACAAATTGCCTGTCCATCGTAAGCCTTGCAAAGAATATTGGTCGAATATTCCTAAACATTTTCATTTAAGCGACCCTGTTGTTGGGCGTCAATTTCTGACAGATTTCTCATTCGATGTTTAAATTTCAGGATGAAATTTTCACATCGTTTTCTTTTTAGAAATAAGAATGCCCATTTCAACATAATGTTATTACCAGTGTCGCGGCAATTCAAGATATAGACTTTCACCATCAGCAACAAAATACGTGCAGTTCACTTCAAATAGACTTCTAGGCGAAAATTTTGCTGGTCTGTCAAAGAAAACTTTCATTTTTTTATTGTCGTTTAAAACCTGAAAAATTAGAAGAACGTAATTGGAAAACATAGACTGTTGAAGAATTAAATTAACTCCTAGCAATATTTAATCGGCATTTCGACGCCACGATGGATTTTTACGACTTGGACTTCTTGAAAATAAAGCAGAATGGATTTAATAAATCAATTGCGTCATTTTCATGATGTATTATCGCTGTGGCTTTGTTTTCTCAAATTTATGCTTTTCTAGATTCCAAAGAAACCTCAGATTAAAAGGTCACATTCGAAATACGCTTTCATTCAAATCAAGATTGGTAATATTAAGGTGAAAAGCATTCCAAAATATTTTAACATTTTACCACATGTCTCACTGCGTGGGCTAGAGAACACCGTGATTTGTTTTTTGTCATTGTTACAATGCCAGCGATGGTAAGATATTTCTCTTGCTCTGTTACTGCTGAGAGATAATTATTTAGTTTTTCATTAATCTTTTTTGAAAGTGTTCCTTAACTTGTACTGAAATTAAAATTTTTCCCTCTGATTAGAATACAAGCAAATATTGAAAAAAAACACGCTGATTAACTCTATTTCGAACGTAAAATAACAAAATTCATTTTCGTAAAAAAAGTCATATTCCTGCACCATTTCAAATCACTCGCACTCGTAAAGCTCAAATTACACCGCAAATAATGCAACAAATTGTCACAAATTCATCTCATTCCCTGCGGGCGTTTCGCAATTGATTGCAGCTTTCATCCCGCTAACTCGCAGGATTTTGACATGCCACAAAAACGCTGCAGCACGTTTTACCAGGCATCCATCACTGTCACTCGAAGTCACCCGCAAATTTCCTCGAGTTTTACTTTCTTTCTCCTTCCGGAGAAAAATTCGTTTCATTTACCGGAAATCTGTGGCACTGCAAGGTTTTTTCGAGCTAATTTTACTCGTGGAGCATTTTTCCTCTGGGAACTCTGGCGCTGACCACATCTCGTCATTACCGCTGCCGAGTTTTTGCGAGGTTCGGGAAAGGCCTGGAAAAATAGGCGAAAAGTTCGGCGTCACCTGAAAGCGTGGTCCGGCCAGAGCCCTCAAACCAACGTAGGCTCTTATGGGATCACGAACATTTGCTACATGTCGGTGTGTCCTACGTTTTCTGATGCAGTTTTAAGGTTATATACACGACGCTTTCCAATCCTCGTGGTCATAGTTCTGAAGAATATTCCATAAATGTTTCATATTTCTAATTAACAAATGTCAATCTTGCACACGTTTTTGCGTGAAGTTATCGCTGCATGGATTTGGTTGAGCCACAGTAGTCGACTGCAGCAACACCTGCAACAGGACAACACGAAGCATATGGGGTCAGACGCGAGTTATTAATGAGAAAGGGAGTCTCTTTGGAGCCAAGTGCTAGTTTTTTCATCACCTTTTTATTTTGCATGGGAGAATTAGGCTGTAAAAATAACCTTGTGTTATGGAAGATGTGATCAGATTCTGTTTGGAAATAAGTTCGTTTTTTCACTTCCTTCAGAGGTGGTTTGCTAGGATAAAAAACCGCGATTGAAATTAGAATTCGGTCCTGTTTTTCAATTAATCAGAGAACTTTATATTAATTCTGTGTTACTTAGTTTCGACGGATGGAAAAGAAAGATGTATCGCACCTTATTTCGGCCTTTATTGGATTAGAAGGAAACTGCGCTCTAAAATATGTCAAGATTATTTCATTATTTCATTTTTGTCCTCAATAAACCATGAAATAAATATAATTAGGCATAATAATTCTACTAAAATAAGGACATGAAGACGTGAGATGAGAGGAAAATTTAAAGCTGATAGTTGGCAGTTTCAACCTTTAGAGTGTACAGTAGACTGTAGCAAGTAACATCTTTATAATACTTAAAATAATACTTTTTAGCTCGTAAATACTTTTCCAGCTTTATATTTACACACACGCAGATGTAAATATATATATATATATATAACATACATGAAACATAATACATAAACATATGATACATTAAATATATATATATATATATATATATATTATATATATACAGATATATATTTACATAAATGCTTTCACTTACTCTCGCCCTATCCCTCCTCCCTATGGAATGCAACTTTTGTAGCTATGGGAACTACTGCTCTAGAGGAAGATGTGCATTCCAGAGCTGAAGGTTAAATGCGCTTTCCTTTTTTTGAAGTAGAACTTTTATGCTTTGTTACATGCCATTTGTTTTCGGTTTACTGTTGTACTTCTTTCAGCTTCAATTACTTTCTTCTTCAACTCATATTTTGTTTCAAAAATTTTCTTAATTCAATGCTATTTCTATGCGTAGGCTGCAGGAACATTCCCTCGCCGTAGATTCCCAATTAAGTTAATTCCATGTTCAATGGTGCTTCCATCCTTTCTCTCTCCAGAATATGGTTTTTGCGGTTAGGAAAACTTGAACTTACTTCTATTATAATCTGATGACCCTATTCCCATTTTGGCTAGATTTTCACAGCGTGTCGTTTATCTTCATAGAATGATATTTTGGACAAAAGTCAGTAGTAATGGCATTCATGTGTCAAAGTATCTTTTTCACAAAAACTCCGAAGAATTTGTTGGGGGCTTGCTTGCTGTTTCGCTAAATTGACATCGTTCAGGCTCTGCTCTCAGCAATAACACGCATGCAAATTCAGCAGCCTGCCTTCAGTAATAAGATAAGAGAAAAGTGCAAGACCTGCACCAATGTTTAAAATAGAGAAATTCATTCCTTCACTTCAACTTCAAACATTTCAACTGGGCAAGAAATGTTGAAGGTAAGTGAATGATCAATTTTTAGACGAAGGGTGAAATAGGCAGCAAAATAGGTAGTTGGAATCCCAAATTACCACATAAATAACTTGAATTGTAACTTCTTCATTTCGCCACCTCTCTGCACAGCACTTAGTATATTTTGCGGGCATTGGACTCGTGTACACAAAACGTTGAGTACTGCATTTTGGCCTCATCACACCCAGCAGGTAGCTGAACTTCTCTACTGATTGCTGTGCAGATGCATCTATTCTCTTAAAATATAGTTTGAAACACGAGAGTTTTTCGAGGGAAAAATTAACTCGGTTTATTTTCAATGTAAAGAACAGTCAAGAATTCACACCATCGTAGACATCACATTTGAGCAACGAAGGTTGTACATGCGGATTTCTAAAAGTTTTTTCAGATAATTTAAGTAAAAAAACGTTGGTAATTCTGATACCGTGAAAATTTGGCAACGCAGGAGTGTATCAGTTATGCTCAGTTATCTATGAAGACGGCCATAAGCATTTAGAGTTCGTTGCAGTAACATTGCATAATGGAGCAGTCGAAGCGACCAACTATCTGTGAACTTCGTCGCGTGGGCCGAAGCCCAGCCTTTGTTGTAAAATCATTCCAGTATCTCAGGCAATTGGATAGCGATGTTTGTCAGCGTTTTGAGGAATCTACCCAAAATTGTGGAAGTACCCCCACGCCAAGAAAAGATCAAATTCGCAAATTTTTGCTCGCTTGCCACCTCAAAAAAGTATGATTCCAAAGCGATCAAAGACATTGACCTTAACCTCTTATGCACAAAGTATGCACATCTGCTAACTAACAAGAAAAAAGTTCGTATGGAGAGAGAAGAAAGTTCTGAACTGGCTGATCCAACAGATCGACCATCAAGTTCTTTTCTGATGAGAATAGTTTTACAGTTGATAGGACTTGTAACAGACGTAACGATCACTAGATAGCCCCTTCGAGCTCTAACGTTCAACCCACGATGACCACGAAGAAATCAGTTAGCGTCGAGACCCTCTGTATGGTTTCGAATGAAGTTGACGTCTTTGCCCGCTTCTTCGTCGACAAAGAAAAAGTGAATACCGTATGCTACAACAATTTCTTACAAACAGATATCATTCCATAGACAAAGGCCAAGGCTTCAAATATGAAGTTTATGTTTCAACAGGACTTGGCTCTCGCCCAAACGGCTAACAAAATCGTTGATCGCGGTAGAGGTCAGGTGTAAGAAAGAATTTTGGCCTTCTAACGCGCTTGACTTGAACCCGTCTAATAAATATTTTTTGCTGCAAATTGCAGCCAAAGATAAGGCAATGCCTTACAGCAGTCTCAGATCACTTAAGAAAGACCTCAAAAAGGCTGTGGAGTCGTTGGAAGGGGCAAAAGTAATTGTATCCAGTTTTCTAAAGCGTATAGAAGCCGTCATCATAACTGGGAGCGGTTATACTGAATACAATTTTTATTCTCCTTGTCTGCAAAATAAACCGTCAAAATTTCATTTTATTATATCACTTAATTCTAGAGTTATTAGGATTTAAGCATGGAGAGGGAAATTGTAAGGATTTTTCTGAACGACCCTGTACATCTTGCACGCCGACTTACTGTACATCTGAAAGAGTCAAGAGACCTTCAGTAACGCAACCTGGATAATTTAACCGACACCTTCCCTCTGGATCCGCAAGGATGCTCGAGTAGTTTTATACGGTAGAATTGAAGCGAAGAATTGCAGCCTTGCATCAACGAGGATGTTTTTCTCATATCATCCGGTGCGCAACTCGAGGCCAATGAGGCGAAGAGACACAACAGGCCCAGACTCGCCATGGGACCTGCAAAGCTCCGCTGGAGACATCGTTAGCTGTAAAAACTCTCAACAACTGGCGCTGGTGCGACAAAACTTTGCCAGCTAAGACTGCACCATCTTTTCGAATTGCCTTCGCTGGCCTGCGAGTAAAAATATCAAACGAAGCGAGTGATCCTTGAGGCGTTAAAGCACTGCAGTCCTACCGAAATTCTGTGGCTTTAATTGGTTCTTACTGAAGGGATTTGCATTGGAATTGTTTCAATTAATTAGAATAATGCCGGGTGGTTCGATCACGGTTAATTTGGGCGGGCAGCTGGTCCGTAACGAGAATCCTTTCCCAAATGGCATTGAAATCGGTTTGACTGCACTAATTTCATGTAAAGTGATTCTTTTCATGAGAGTGACTCCTTAACTTCATTTTGGATCTCCAAGGGTTTTGAATTTTCAAGTTAAAAATAGTAAATGTTATGAAACTGACTTTAAGTTACCTCAGAAAGAGTGCGAGTGAAGTCAAAAACTCATTTTTCCTTGGCTGTTAAGATTTTTTTTCGTTAAGATTTAATATTAATGGCGTATAACGAATTAACGAAAAGTTGTATTGATAGATAATTATTTCATCAAAGGAAAATATTGCAAAAAGATTTAAATTACCGAAAATTATTTCATAGATTGATAATATTGTAAAATCAATTATTTAACTGGAAGATTCATGAAAACCATACGTCAGGCATAAAATATCGGACGTTATAACAATTCCAGGATTTTCTTTTAAGAAAAATTAGAGTGAAGAACACTACATCACCCACCATGAATGAGGAATAATAGTTACATTCATGTGAATTCTACTGCAGAAATATATTTTACGCGACGCTAAGCACAACAGATCAACGTTCTTAGAATAATGTAATAAATTTAGTATAAAAGTTCGACAGAGTTGTAATGGATTATTAATTAGCGTAAACGTGAATGTTAGTACACTACATACGAACGTTCAAATATTCAACAAGAGCGTACCTCCTTCTTTTGCATTTTCTTCAGGGTGAAGAGATACATCATTCGCCTATTTGATTCTCCTCACTTGTTGCTGCGATCTGAACAGTTTTTCTAAATACCGAGTCTCGTTTGCCTTACATAACGGAGGTAGTTTCAAACTAGCGTCAGGTTAGCTTCCAGTAATACAAGCCAACCTTTCAAACGAAGATTTCTTGAGGAACTGAAAGTCGTGCAGTAACGCGAGAAGATTCACCTCACAAGAACATTTCCTGACGTATTTGGAGCCCCGAGTTCCCTGCTCCCACACACGCCAGTTACTCAAATAGGAGCGACGAGGCGCATGTTTGCTAAAGACCGGAGCCTTGCGCTCGGGTCCGCACCAGCACGCCTGGCGCATAGCGACAGATGGGCGACCGTTCGCGCGCCGGTGCAATGCTCCCACGAAGTGTCATTAGCTTCCAGACTGTGACCAGAGCTTAACGACTTGGTCTCTTTAGACTTACTGGCGCGCAGGGTTGAGTTCGCTCAGATGAGTTGCTCAACAAGGAGGTGGTTAAATGGGTTCTGTTGACTTTAAAGAGATAATGCGTTACGTCTTGAACTTTTTTAACTTTTCATCATTGAGTTATTGTTCCAGTTTTGATTCGTCTTTGAAAATTTGTATCATTTTAAGAATATTGTCATCTTTTAACACGTGAAGAATTGGAACTATGTCTTGAATTTTGATATCGCTTTTTAGGTAAGATAGTCGTTTTAAGACTTGAAAAAATTGAGCATGAAGTGAATTCATGAGTGAGCATGAAGTGAATGCATGATTGAGCATAAAGTGAATTTCATTTTCCGTGGAAAAAGCGTGTAAAAAAACGGCGGTCTGAATTCACTGTTGAGGCTAATAATCTGCAGCGAAAAAATTTTTTCCCTGTAAATTCTCATTGTTTAAGCACTCGTATTTTTGTACGTAAGTAATCAATTCTTTTTCTCAATAAATTTAGAACGAATTAGTTGTGTTTGAGTTTGTACAAATATCAGCTTAGCTTTGTTTAAATTAGCTTTGAATGGAAATAGGACGACGTTCCTAAAGCTTCAAACCTATTCCTACAGACAGCCTGCCTATAGGAATTACTTTTAGACTAGCATAAATAAGGCACAATCTCGCCTGATGACAGCCTTTCAACATGCCAGCAACGTACTACAAGCTTACGTGGGACACTACGTCACGTTTCTGCGCACAAATCCCGGATTTTGTCGAGAGCGCAAGTCAGATGAATTTTTTGGACCCATCACAGAAGCCAGCGTCGACTCTGATCCGACTCTTCCCATTCGGAGTTGTCCGATGGTGTCCACATTTTCCGTATTAATGACTGAACGTTGTCAGGCGTGTTCGCAAAAGGCTTCATCTGCAGACATCAGTCTGCGTTTGGTATGAGTTCTCTCGTAAAGAATTTTAAATTTCAAATCTTTGTTCATCGTCATCATACCAATGATTCAGTGATGTAAAATTACGTTGTGTGAATTTTACGCATTTTGCATTTCTTGAAAAATATACGTTGATTACCATACGGATGTAGTAAAGCTATATCCACCCTTATCACCCGTGGTGGAAATATTATCAACGAGGATTGTTTCAAAACGAACGAGAAATGCGCGAAGCTAAACGAATGAAATAACTTTGAAAACAATAAGTTAAGTTTTGTACTTTCTTTACAAGTTTTAAAAAGCAACCAAATGTTACTAAAAACGGCAGCAAGTTACTAAAAGTATTCAAAAATTGAAAATTGTTATTGTGTTGAACAATGATTTGATTGTGTGTATGAGGAAGCAAAGCATTCAATGCAGGATTGAATTTTTGGAACAGATTTCAACCAATGATTTCTTAAGAAACGAAGTAGGGCGAATGCATCCTGTTCTGTAAAAGTGAAATTTAAAGAACAATTTTTGTGGTAAATACTGTATAAATAGATTAAAAAGTCACCTTTGATCAATCATTCTAGCCAGTGAAAATGGTTTTTCATTTCAGAATCTTGTTACAGAGTTTTGATGCTGTCTTATTTGAACGTTGCCGCCTTATTTGACAGTTTTCTTCTTGTTCAGTTCGACAATTTACTCTGAGGATGTACGTCGGCATTTACAAATCTGCTCAGATGCTAAAATGAATGAAGACGATGTCCTCCAAAACTTCCTTATAAATGTTTACGATTTTTTTGTTGTGATGAATATTTATAAAATTTTTCTAATATAGAGTGAATTTACCGAGGGGATTCATTGTTTGTGTTTTTCTTTCAAAATTTTGCTCAATCATTGACATGGTTGTCGTAACATCTGGTTATGCTTACGCGCCAATTAAAAGATATATATTTTAAAAAATATTGACGAGGTGTAATGTTCAATCCTCGAGGTTAAATGGTCAAGCTGCTGACTTGTTAGACAACCAGCTATAACTGGGTCGGATCAGTATTGCCACTTGCACTGGAAGGGTTGTCAACGACTTAACAACTTGTACGGATTTATCTGTTAGACTCTGTACCAGTAAATATCATAAAATATAAGACTTCCATGAGTAATTTTTTGCAGTAAAATGCTTTTACCACATTTTGAGTTTCAATTTATTGGAATTATTTTTTTTAGGTTTGGAAAAAATATAAACCTACTTGCTACCATTTCAATGACTGATACGATATTACTTTCTAAATCATTAGCGGAAAACCTTTTCCGATGTGAGGACGAGATTTTGGCAGGTATAGAAGCATCAGATATGATGTGTTCTGTAACAACAAAGTTTTGTACCGTAGTTTAGAATCGAAACTTTAAACAATTTGAATCACGTATTTACGATGTTTTGCTATTAATTTAATCAATAACTCATGTATATACGATCAGAATATTTTCTTCGTATTTTCTGCAATGAATGATACTATACTGAACCAGTGAAGAGTTTTCATGATATGGACTTGCTCTCTCACTAATTATTCAGTATTTATAGCTGAATTTTTCCTTTCAACCCTTTCTTCAACCCTATGCTTCCATTCATCTCGAGGTGGAACATCTGTGTGAATGTCTGACAATTTGTCTCCTAACATATGTAATCTAGTGTCATCCACTCGGCCAGAACTTCTGAAATGCGGTCATCGAAGACTCAGAGTCTCCTGATTCGGTTGAGTTGCAAACATGAAAAAAATTTAAAGCCAATTGTGAGATTCTTGTGCTTTACTGCATGTAGTTTTTTTGAAACAATAGATATTCTGTCGAATCACTAGATAACGAACTAGGTGACTATGTTATTTACAATTCACAGCAGAACTGAGAGATCTACGACATACATTTTTTTTAAACGCGACGTAATGGACAAAAAGTCGTCTTACTTATTCTCAGGTATCGAAAAGTTGTATCAAGCGACAAAGCGTAGTGTGACTTGAAAAAACTGAGGCAGCTGTTCAACATTTTCACTTGAGATGCGCATTAGATGAAATAACCCAACTGTATTCTCATCTTGTACGCCGTTTATTTAACAAAGCAGGACACTTTCAAAATTCCATTCCTCTCCCGTTTTGGAATAAAAACTCTCTGCCATATACAAACGTGCATGCAGCACACGATCCTTTAAGAAAAACTGAAAATCAAATGCTCCCACAAGGAGCCGAGCTCGTTTATCCAAATCAAGAGAGTTAAGCTTCTTGTCTAAGAAAGAAAGCAGAAACTGCGGACAGCCGCCGAGATGCTGCGAGCCCATCACGAGGAGATGGCATGCAGCGCCAGTCTGGGCCAGGAAACAGGCAATATCAGGCTCGCTGATCGCAGGATTTTGATGACAACGGCGTTTTTGCGGAGATTGCTCGCAGTTTCTTTGCGTGGTGTCATGAGATGAGGAAAGAATGAGATTCCTAAGCTGATTTCGCCAAACTGACGAAGAAAGTGAGTCGCATCACAGCGTTAAAACAATAGGGTGGACTAGAAAATCACCTCTCGAAAATCGTGTTACCGTTCTGGACAAGCGGGGAAGCAACTTTAGAATCTAACTATGATATTTTTCAAAAGAAATTGCTGAAGTTGAATAAAAACGAGCTGAAGATGCCGGAGTGAGTGGATGGGGCTTATTGTCGAGTCATTTTTATTTGAGCAGGGGCATTATTTCAGCCGAAATACGTACGTTTCACTTATTGATGGTGGAAGAGTCAGTATTATCGTTCATAACCATCATCTCGTTTGATCGTTACTGGGTTAAGCTTTCAACACTGAAAGAAGGATTCTAAGACGTTAAAAGTATTGTTTTTTTTCCACAGGTTGCACAACACTCTTATAATACCGACAAATTTTCAACTGAAGTAATTGAATTTACCTTCTCAAAGAAAATCATACTTTTGTCATCTTAAGTTTACTGCAAAAAATTATGCACAAAGTTTGATATCCTATTTTTTAAATTCAGGGTCTAACAGGCGAATACGCACAAGTCGTTGGTAAGTCTTTGACAACCCTTATCCAGTGCTAATTGGCAACAGTGATCCGACCCAGTTATAGCTGGTTATCCAACAAGCCAGCTGCTCGACCATTTGACCTTGAGGAATCCACAATTCGCAATGGAGCAAGTCAAACGTTCACCCATATGCGAACTTCGTCGTGCCGGCAACAGCCCTGTCTACACTGCAAATCACTAAAATATCCCAGGCAAACCATTTAAGGTGTTTGCGTGCGTTTCGATGAGCTTGGACAAATCCAAAGGGCCTCCCACAAGGCAAGAAGTGACAAAATTGTATCCCTCGCTTTCTGGCTGGCCTCAAAAGAAGTGTCAAAGCAAATCCGACCGTACCACTTTCCACATTAGCCAAAAAGAGGGCTGTCAGCGTCATGACGATCCACAGAGGCCTGAAGCAGCTGGGCCTAACCTCGCATGCTCAAAGTAAGAGACATCTATTGTACTACAGGAGGACGGAAGTTTGCTTGAATAAGTGTAGGAAATTGTTGAACTGGATGAAGTCAAATGGCTAAATCTACATGTTCTTTGCTGTTGAGAATATTTTTACAGTTAGTAGGATCTTCAGTACGCGGTATGACCACTGGATCGCTTTCTTAAGCAGTGAGGTCCAGCACACGATGTCAACGAAAAAGTCAGCTAGCGTTACGGTCATTAAATTTGTATGGTTTCAACTGAGGGCGACGAGTTTACTCACTTCTTCGCCGACCGAGAGAAAGTTAATTCCGCGGTCTATTGCAAGGTCTTAGAGGATAAAGTCATCCTTTGGAGAATGGACGAGGCTTCTGATAAAAAGTCCAGCAAGACTTGGCCCCAGCCCACACGGCAAAGAAATCTATCAACTTGCTTAAGGGGTCCGTCGTGCGATTGTGGAAGTATTTGTGGCCCTCTAATTTGTGGCCTATTTCTGGGCGCAAATCGAAGCCAAGGCATCTGAGAGGCATCACAACTGCGTCTCGGCACTCAGTGAGGACATCAACCAGTTTGTGAGGTCGTTGTGAACGACAGAGATCATCAGCGCGGTTTTCAAGTTCTGCAAGCGTGTGGAAGCTGTCATCATGAGTGAAGGTGGCTATATTGAATGGAAAATTAGACCCAATAGTCTGATCAATAAACTAACAAAAGTTCATAACTTTCTCTTTGTTATTTACTGATCAACTAAAGCTTACGCAAATTAGATAAAATTGATGAGACTTATTTCTTCATTTCTTCAGAAATACCACAATGATTCAGCGTCTCAAAAGAGGGAAACACGGTCTCTTCTAACTCATTTATTCCTTTGCGATTTTTTCAAGAACAAAGGCACAGCGGTAAGGATTTCCAGTGCAACCGTTCTGTCAGTTTCCGTCATCTTCTTCCGCTTTGATAAAAATTATTTCCTTTGAAACTTCCTTTTAATTCTTTTGAGTTTTGATTTTTTCAACTGAATGCGCTCATCGCACAATTTTACGGCTGTCACATTTCAACAGATCGTGAGCTCCAACGAAATGAGTCAAAATGAGGCAGTGGATGTGCACCTAAATGTGTTGGGTGAGCAAAATGTGGAGTGCGCAGACAATGCATCTCTTTCAATTTGAGTAATAAAAGCTGATGAAGGAGTTTTTAACTTCCCATCTGCATTGAAACAAAGGTTGTGTAGTGTTTGTTTGTCCATGATTTCCCAAAGTTCTGCTCTGTGCATTTCAGTTGACGTGACTTTAAGCTTCAGTTTGTCATCTCCTTGCAATCTAAAGGTGCTCATTATGAGAGAGACAAAAAAATTGACCGTGATAATCCTGATGTTAATTGTAAATAATAATGAAGATAATCGTTAAGACGCTTCAGATGGGTAAGGCATTTGAATTTCACGCAGCTCAGATTATAATACAAAACAATAGCTTTAGAATTAGCTAATGCATAGCGAATTAGGTAAGTGTAAAGGTAAAGGTGAAGGCGATTAATTAGGAAAGAAATTACACACTCGACGGATGTAATTTTTTAACTCTCACGTATAATATCAGGAAATAACTGATAGAAATTTTGCAGAGTTATTTAATTTTTCCCATTCGATTCTTTCAAAACAGGCTCAATTTTTATGACTAGCAGCGTTGACGTGATTGCTGTTGTCACGTCTAGGACCAGGCCTGGAGATGAAGAATGAAGAGATTCCTTAGGCCAAAAAAATTCTCCACCAACATCAAGAAGCTTGGCTTGGAGAACTCGGTCATGTGTGAGCTACTTGTTACATCATTGTTGAAGGCACCGTTGTCGCTACACGTCATGTGTGCTGCTAGTAGCGTTTTTGCCACATGTCATGTGTGCTGCTAGTAGCGTTGTTGCCACATGTCATGAGTGCTGCTAGTAGCGTTGTTGCTACATGTCATGTGTGCTGCTAGTAGCGTTGTTGCTACATGTCATGTGTGCTGCTAGTAGCGTTGTTGCTACACGTCACGTGTGCTGCTAGTAGCGTTGTTGCTACATGTCATGTGTGCTGCTAGTAGCGTTGTTGCTACATGTCATGTGTGCTGCTAGTAGCGTTGTTGCCACATGTCATGTGTGCTGCTAGTAGCGTTGTTGCTACATGTCATAGGCTGCTAGCAGCGTTGTTGCTACATGTCATGTGTGCTGCTAGTAGCGTTGTTGCCACATGTCATGTGTGCTGCTAGTAGCGTTGTTGCCACATGTCATGTGTGCTGCTAGTAGCGTTGTTGCTACATGTCATAGGCTGCTAGCAGCGTTGTTGCTACAAGTTATAAGCTGCTACAGTAGTAGCATTGTTGTTACACGTCATTTTTGCTGCAAGTAGCGTTGTTGCTACAATTAAGTAATGAGCTTCTACAGTAGTAGCGTAGCTGCTACACGTCATGTGTACTGCTAGTGGCGTTGTTGCTACAAGTCATGAGCTGCTACAGTAGTAGCTTTGTTGCTACACGTCACATGTGCTGCAAGTAGCGTTGTTGCCACAAGTCCTGAGCTCCTTGTTACATCACTGCTGGAGGCCCCGTTACTGTTGCTGGCAGCATTCCGTGTCAGAGAAAGCGATGATATCATCGCGCGAGGATCACCTGCAGCACCGCTACCCTCTGATCGATTCATTGGATCATCCTGGCTGTGTTTTGCCTTGATGGCTTCAGGTGAGAAAATGAAAAAATTGCGTGCCATTATCGTAGGGATGAATTAGAGCGAATAAATCTGCATGCAATTCATTCTTCTTCAGGTCAAAATTGATCCAGAGAGCTAGAGCTGGGTTTTTATACGTGTATGAAAAAAAACATGCTTAGATTTTGATATCGTGACATTCTGCGCCACGTATTGACGGTGGTGTATCACATATATATTGGTAAATTTTTCACGAACGTCGCTTGGGATTATTTTACTCTAGTGAAGCTTGCGCTGAGAAATGGGCTTGTCATCCCTGAACCTTAGGCAACATATAGCAAATAATCTATTAAGGTTGAATAAAGCTCAATAGTGGTAAGAGAATAATCATCTGTTCCATTGATTTTTTCTAACTGGACACTGCCATTCGTTGGAAAATCAAAAAAATTGAAACGTCTCGTAAAGTATTTTTGTGTTCCGAGCTTATAGGAAATGCTAAAATTTCGGCTTGTAACTGATTTATTCTTATTGCAAGACACTGCAAGAGGCAGCATAAAAATGAACGTAGAATCCTTCAATACTGTATATGCCTATATCTCCTGCAGTGTGAGAAGATCTCATTAATGACAGTTTATAATTTCAAGCTCGTGATCAACTGCTGTAATGACAAAAAATAAATAACTACACAAAGTTCCACAGTTACTCCACCGTTCAAATGTCTTCATGGCTTGACGGGTGCGAAAAATTTGTTAGGGATTTCTTAAGCCGTGGAGACCTAAAGTAGAGAGAGGCGAATTAGGAGAACCGAGCTTTCGCTCACGATGACGCACAAAGGGGAAAAAAATTGCCCACGGTAAGAGGGTGGAGACGTAATCCTCTTAAGAAACATGCGAAGGTTTTGGGATGAAAAATCCACATTTTACTTGAATTGTTAAGAAGATGAGGAATTAGTTGCCGGGAAAGTCGTGAGGTGGCTACCCTGTACTGCTAGAATGCAGCCCCTGAAGCGAATCGAGGTATAATGCTCGCCATTGCAAAGAAGTGCGCGAGTTTTTGCGAGGTTGCGTCAAGAGAACTATTATCCACAGTTAAGGTCGAGATTCATCGACCAATCAATTCATGGTGTGATGAATGGCAGCGATTGCGCAGAAGCAGATAAGCACATTTTTCATTGACTCGTTACCTCAGTCGTGAAAGACATGACATTGCTGTTTGAGGAATTCGAGTGTTTCTACTGAAAAACACTTTGCCCGTTTGAATGAAATAGCTGTTTTCAATGCACTGGTGAGTAATAAATAACATGAATGGATGTACCTAAAACTTTCTCCTCTAATAATTATGATAATGTGAGATTCACTTTTTTTTGTTTTGAACTGATGTTACAATCACTCAGTGGTCGATAAAATTTACATCGTTTGAATGCGGCTCGCTTAAGATTGAAAGACGTCTAGCTGAATGGCAGTCTTTCGTAACTGTACAGCAGCTGTGATGTATGCAAGCTGTACCCACAGAACACTTGACGTCATGCCTGTGGATCATGGTGGTCGGAGTTAAGAAAAACTTCGGTTTCTTGATAGTCTTCATTTCCCAGTAGACGACAGTATTCTTAAAATAGCTCTACAGACCGACTATCTGAAAATGATAAAATTAAAATCACCGGGCTTTTCTTGATCTTTCAATTTGAACTAGTGTTTTAAAACTTGTTTACACGCTCACGAGGTATCATCCACACTCTCGAGGTAGTGCCTTGTTTATTATTATACTTTTTGCATGATTATTACTCTAACATAATGACTACATCGACTGCACTTTACCAGAGGAGAGTAGAACATGTCAGTTGTGATCGTGAAATGAAGCATTTTCCTCTCTTCTTTTATTCTTAAGTCCGGCAGCACTGCTGTGTGGATAAAACCACAACCAATAAATTTTCAATTTATTCCAATCGCGTTATGACATTTGAGTGTTAAAATTAATTGTTTTGCACGATGAACTGAAATTTATTTGAGCTACAAAACGAAAACATTTCAGCATGAAATGCAAAATGAACATCATTTAAATATGATGCAAATGTAGTATTTGCTCATTGATGTTTTTTACAATTTTTCACTCTTTATTGTATTTGAATATTTATTGAGACGCATCTTGTTTAATGAATGTTACTTTAATTTCCCAAAAATTTGTCATACGTTCAAGGCTTGTAACCTCTGTTTTAAATATTTTCGCGACTCTTGATCTGAACCGCCTTTCTGAATTTTCTGGTTACTAATCTGAGTATTCTGATTTCTGCTTACATTTTTCTAACATTCCAGGTTTCTGGTTAAATTTTTCTGATTTATCTGGTTTCTGAACATTGATTGGAAGAAAGTTCTTCCTCTTCCTTGAAATAATATTATCTACATATTTGTGTGTGCTCGTTCCAGAATATAGAACAGCTCAAATGGGTCGGTAATCTTGGAATGGTTCATGCGTGTGTGTGTGTGTGT
>JACJUY010007040.1:3558-15717 GCA_014220935.1 Platorchestia sp. MABIK
AATGCGTCAAAAAGCGAGCTTTCAATATAATTTCCAGAGCTTAATCAAACTACAGCAGAGTTTGATGCCAAGATGGCAAACAACAGTTTCACATCAAAGTTTGCTTCTCCAGTTTATATCTTTATCATCAAAGTTTCAAGTTTACAATTTTATCACCTAAGTTTTAAGTTTATAGTTTTAAGTTTTATCACTATAGTATTAAGTTTACAGTTTTACGTACGGATGTGATAATTGATCATGGTAAGCAGTCACTGAAAAGTTCACACCGTCCCTGAATACCTCATTTTCAACGAGGCACTAGAGTGACTAGACCAACCTCCGGGCGGCGCTTGTGTCAAAAGCTAGTCGATGCCCCCCTTCTAGCATGATCACCTGTTCTGCATGCCAGATACCGCCATTCTACAGATCATTCTCTATCGAAACTACATCTTTATTTGGATAAGAAGACAACAATATTACGAATTGTACAATTATATATTGCTTTCGTAATTTTCGTCATAAGTTGCAAGAATTTCATTGGTATTTCATTCTTTTGCGGGAAAATAAATAATAGATATCAACTGAACACGCACATTTAAAGACTGTTGTTCGTTATGTGCCACAATAGTTCGTTGTCAAGCAAAGTGAACAATATTTATGGATATAATTGCCACTAGCTGTCTGATACCTTTACGTAGATAGTGCTAGTTTGTGCAGGATGTTTCAAAATCTAGCCGCATCACCTCCACCATCACACACACCACCACCACCCCTGCACCTGTGATGGCTGCCAGATACAGACATTCTACAGATCATTCTCCATCGAAGCTACATGTTTACTTGGATAAGACGACAAGTGTTTGAAACGTAAATTCAAACTAAATATTGCGAGTAATTGTATCATCAAATTTCATACTTTAAAACAATAAATTGCTAATATCTCACAAACCCAAAGTGTTCTGATAATTTCATTGAAAAAAATTGTTCATCTGGCCATATTCTGCTTGTGAAATTGTGTACCTCTTGTCGTAAAACATCCTGCACAAACTAGCATTATCTCCGTACAGTTATAAGCCAGCAGGTTGTAATTATATTAACTTAATATATCTGAACACGTCAGTGGTTTGCTTTAATCGCAANAGGAAGCATACTCATAACATTTACTTGCATATGAATTCAGTGCATAATAGGTATAATTCGCTTTCTCGTAAAATGGTGAATGTACATTCGGAGAGTTCATAGAGACTTAATTTTATCATGACCTGATGAATCACTGAGAAACATCATTGGAACTAAAAAATAATGAGTGGAATATTGATCCCTACTAAAAGTCAAAATTTTAAATTGTTGATCCAATCGTTCCAATTTTAATGTCGGAGAAAGTGAGAAATGCATCTCGATTATTAACGTGATTATCTTCTGGGTTACCAGCGTCGACTGGGCAGGGACCGCGATAAACACCGGGGACACTAGGGTCTGCATCAGGAGGAAATAAACTGTCTAGCCACTGCATGTAGGTAGTCGAGTCCTCCCACAAGGCAATAACCATCACCATTCCCTTTTGCAGCGCGGCATCCATCGTAGCTAACCCTCCTTGTTCGGCAAAATCATTGAATTCACCAAACATGGTTTTGTACGCTGCACAAAACTCGTCGCTTATAGAGTCGTAGTCTTCCGCGTATCCCCAGTTAGCAATCGGGTTTGGGATCTCAACTCCGTTTTGATACCAAATTCGTCTAATTTCAACTAAGGCTCCTGTGTCAGTACCATCGTCGGTGACGAACTGAGTGACTACAGTGAACGGTAAATTGGTGTCTATGGTAAACGTTTCGTTGTACCCAAAAAACAGCCTATTATTCTGACGAGCCGGGTTGTTCTCACAACCATCTTTGTTACATACTCCATTGAAGTAGTCGTCGTTGTCTCCACACTCGACGTCAGTGCAGGCATAATATCCATCAGTAGTGCAGCCATGAGTGGTATAGCTGCATGCCCATCTGTCAAAAGGAAATTTAATGCATGAAAATTAGTGCAAAGTATTTTGGTGAAATGAAACTTTATCGTTATCTCTCATCAGTGCAAATTACATGTTCGTATGTTCACATTATTAATCGTTCTAAAACATTTGTACCTATTGGTTTCGAAAATGTCCATTTCAGTGCAGCAGATGCCGTAGTCACTGTTACCGTCCATGTTGACTTGCCCGTTGGAGAGCTTTAGGTAATGAGGGCATTGGCCGTCGCAATACCCGATTCCATACTTCGCTCCAGCGCTATTGCTGCTTGGATAACGAGCCATGCCACCATCTTCATCCATCTGGTTGAAGGTTAGCGCTCCATTCATCCCACAAGCCAAAGTTGACACATCGGCAGTTACAGATAATTCACGGTTCTTCAGGAAAAAAAGTCTATATATGTCGTCATCGCCAATGAGTAATATTCTCGGACCAATAATGTATCCCCAATCAGTTTCTGTATAGTAATTCAATCTAAGTGTGCTGCCTGATGTGAAAATTCCATAACCATTATTGTACTCATCTTCTGAGATACCATCGACGGCGCAGTTCTGGGCACAAGTTACGCTATCAGGACACAAAACTGGATCCCAGCCTTCAGATGTCTGGCAGTATACAGAACTGTTAGCTACAGAATAAAATCTACGGTAGTCTCCATCTAATACAACGCCAGTATTCTCGGTTTGACACCCGTTTTCATCACATGACTGGATGGGAAAAGGAGGGTGAAATTCTGGGGTCAGTTGACCAGCTTGTTGACAGTTACCTATTGCTGCCAAAACACACACTACAGAAAATAACAGGTATCTCATTTTGCCAGGCTTAGAACGCCAATTGCAGCAGAGAGATGAGCAAGCTCTCTTTATAGAGTAATCGATCACCATTATCAATACATCTGCATGATTTCTCATAGCTGATAGTCAAATACGATTGTGATCGGTGTTCTGACGCATTTGAGAATCGTTCACTTGGGTTCGTCATGTTACTCGTTTTCCAAGCTCTGAAAAAAGTACTCCTGAAATATTTTATCGATATTAATTTTGAACGCGTTTCTTCTTTTCGTTACGTAAGATTTATTGATATTATACAAAATTGTTAAATATTTGTTCTATGTTTAGTCATGAAATCAATTAATTAATGATGCGACCAAAATTCAAGCATTTAAAGTATAGGAACACATGGGTTAATGGGACCATGCTACTTGCGGACGGGCTTCTTTCCTTTGAGACCTAAATGCACTAAACTTGACATTCATGTATAAAATCACATTTAAAACTCTTTTTGCTCGTTAAAAAATTTGGATTTTTCCCACAGAAAAAATGTTATATACACATATTTAATTTTGGGAGTCTCCTGTGGAGATCAACTCCATCAGCGTTCATCGTAGAAACTCGATTCTAGTTTCATTCGACGCAGAAAAATAATGTTTACAATTAAAGCAGAGGGTTTTTTAAAATTCGAGCTAGGAAAAAGTTACTGAATTTTTAAGTTTTTCATAAAGTTCGTTAAAAAAATCTGTAGAGTTTTTAATGTAACTCAAGTCTGGAAGCGATAATCAAGAAAATCCTCTCTGTGATTCTAAACATTTTTTCTGCGTCAAATGAGACTAGAACCAAGTTTCTACCTTGAATAGTGATGGAGGAGTTGATCTCCGGAAATAAATAATAACTTACAATCGGAGAAAACGCTTATTGAAAGTTTTTATCAGATGGTTTGAAATGAGACTCGTTGATAACCAAGCAGCAGTACAAAATACAGATACATAGCAATATTTTTTCCTGTGTTGCCAAGCCACAATAAAGCAGTACCAAGTAGGTTAGGTTCAGGAAGGAATAAAATGCGTCGAAATCGAACATGGTTTGCAACCCGGAAATGTGGCACGAGGCACCAACGCGCAACACACACCACCCACCGTTTGACCTACTGTAACTCAGCAACAAATGCACTGATCATGCTGAAAATTACGCAGTATACGCTCGACAATATGGACAATTAGGTTGGGCAAAAAATTGAAAATCGAAAATTTTTAACAATTCGACCAGCATGGTCCCCATAATACTTTCTCTTTGATCCCCACATGGACTGGAGGATATAAGGATTGTTTGATTGTAAATTTGTTTAGCCTCCCATTACCACAACAAAGATGTTCAAAGAGAGGAAGGATGAAAGCACCATTTAGTATGCAGTTAGGGGAACATAGAAGCCGTGCACAAAGGATGTTCCCACAAATGATCCCATGCGCATAGAAACAGTAAGATAAGAAGGAAGGTTATGAAACAAGATATAAGTTGAAGAAGAATGTCAGAGGTGCTGAAAAACAGGACAACAGTGAACCGAAAAAAGATGGTCCTTAAGAAACAAAACAAATTATTTCAACAAAAAGAAGGCCCACCTAACTCTAGACTCAGGACCTCACATTTACCCCTGGGAGCGCTAATTCCCCTAGATACAATAGCTGTACCCCCCTGAGGAGAGGATATAAGGATATGACTTAGTTGTAAAGAGACTTGCCTGATTCTCAGGTTCGTAACAAGCAATGCTGTGCGTAAGACTTGTTTTTTTACTTACCACTTCTGTTAGTGTACACAACACTGAAGTGGTTATCATAGGCACTTCGCTTCCTTATCTCAAAAGGAAAGTGATATTCAGTGAGAAACCGCAGAAGTAATAAATATTTTTTCTTCCCCTGAAGTTATTGCAATGATAAAATAGATTCTCTTAGTGATATAGAAAGTTCATTCATTATTATAATATATTTCGAAGAATTTATTTCATGTTTCGTTAAAAAAGTATAACTGGCTTTAACTTCAACAAATGAATGATATACATGTTTATATCTTGAGTACTACGAAGCTAAGCGTTTTGTGTGAATGTGTTTCGCACAAATATTAATGGGTGCTAATGAGTGTATTTCGTGTAAATGTACTCTAAAGTGTTACTTCATTGATTTAGGATATTTCTCTAATTTACAGCTGAATTGGAGAAAAATGGTCAACTATGCTCGCGACTTTATTTTCAAGTTACAGCTGAGTTGAACGAAAATGGTCGACTGAGCTTGTTATTTTGTATTAAATTTACAGCTGAATTATAAGAAAATGGCTAAGTGCGCTGCATAAGTATCCATTTTACAGTTAGGTCAGAAGAAAAGGGTCAGTTACTCTAATTACTTTATATTAAATTTAGAGCTAAATGAGAATAAAATGATCAACTGAACGCTCAAGTTCAAATAGTTTTTCTGCTCTAGAGTTTGAAATCTGTATATATACGGTTTTGGTTTCAAAGTAAAAAAATGGCGTCATCCTTTCAAAAATAAGAGTGTGGGAGAAAAATTTTTTCTACATAATACATTTGAATTTTTTTAAATTTATGAAACTGTATTTGCAAAAATGTACTTCAGTTTCTGTTCAGAGTAACCGGTTAGATCAGACTGTTGATTAAGCGTAATTTATTCTTTAATTCCTAAAGTCCAAAAATAGCAATTCTAATTTTTTTATGCATACTGTTCTACTTGACACGTTTGTTAATCTTTAACCGCCGTAAGAAAACACAGTGGATAGATTTTTTCACGGTGGAAATATTTTCTCAAATCTTCTCAGCAGCTTTGAATAAATGAACCACAAGATCTACTGATAATTTCAAGGGAATAAAGCTCGGAAGCATTCAACTTTTCCTTCACATTTGCGCACATATAGCTGATAGCTGCACAGAACTTGTTCACATACGTTTTTGTGCAGCACAATTATGACAGGCTTCAGCTGGGCTCTCTTCTGAATCCCTAGGTGTACAACGTTGTGCGAATACATTTTGTGGCCGAGTGAACAATATTAATGAACTTTCAAATTAAATCGTAATTTTTAAGAACTTCAACGAACGTGACAAGCATTCCTGCTCTCTGACTTGAAAATGGAACTTCCCACCTCAAATGGAGGGCGGTTGATTGAATTTTTTGTGCTACTTGTCTTCATATTTTAGCACTGAAATATCTCCATTAGGATTTTTTTAGATTTCTTCTTATGAGGTGAGAGTTTAACGGAAATTTCATTGAATATTTTTTTATATGCACCTTAATGCATTTTAGATGAATGAATCAATCTAAAGAAGGCTTACATTAGCATATCTTAGCCCCCTCGTGATTTGGTGCCACGTAGAATGTGCGAAGAACTGTGATCCAGAACGTGTTTCTCACAAAAACTGCAGTCCGAAAGTTTCTCGTGAAGACTTTCAATACATATGCGCTTAAAAGAAGCCTTCGGAAGTCACGTTTCATGTTGCAGATGTTTCGTTTTAAGCTTTTTTGTTTTTCTGTTCTAAAGTATTTTGATCCCTACAGTACACTTGTTAAAAATAGTTAGATTCAGTTCATCATTTAGTTCGTATGCTGAAAGAAGTCTGGAGATAAAATGCAAGTTTCGTGTTTGTATCTAATTTCAGTTGTAAGCATACTTAGATCTCATGGATTCAGAAAAGCTGCCAAGTTCGTTCGCACATAGATTGCTATCTTTGTTCTATACTAATCCTGTGAAGCTCTATAGGAAGAGATACGTTGCTTGCATCTAGCGCACCGTGCATCATTACAAAGATGTAGTGCTGTGATCAATATGATTTACGAAGGTGGAATATTTCAAGTATGAATAATTTTACAGCACTCTGCAACATCATGAGAAAAAAACCTTCTGGATGCTAAACATTTAGATTGTCTTCTAACTAATAGAAATCACGATCGAACAAAACGAGAATAATTACACAACAATTTCCAATGGACTTATTAATCATGTTCTAAATTTGCATTACTTCCCACTGAGAAATTCGAGATAAACTCAAATGCAGTTTTATTGTCTCAAAAAACTGTAAAAAGGCTCATTCACGGAAAGAATAGTGCTAGGAATCACAAGGCAGCAGCGGCGCCTAGCAGTCTTCACACGCTGTTTTGAGTGCCCGCGTTGAACTGCATCAGCAGCACCACCCACGCAACGCATGAGTTCAGCGCCTGTAGGAAGACCGTACACGTTTTATTTGAAAATCAAATAACCTAATAACTTTAATAATTACTTTGCAAAGCTTCTTCCAGGTACATTTTATTCTTCCTCCGCTTAAATTTAAAGAACACTTTTACTCTCTCTGAAGTATCGGTGACGACAGTGAATTCGGTTTTGATGCTAATCTCATCTCGGTAGAATTTAAGTCCGTGGGACTGGCTCATAGTCTTCGACCGCAGTATGCATGGCCTTATCCTGTAAGCTGATACGTAATAACTGGGTATAGAAAACAGAGTAAACCAAAAAATATTCTCCAGTTATAGCACATTGATTGCTCTAGAAAATCATCAATTGGTGAAAGAAGGCTTAATCTAAATTGCCGTGAAATTTCATCTTTTGCAACCAGCTGCAGGCTTTAATTGTCGACCATCTAATTTAAGCCCAGTGATGTAATTCAAATTTGAGTAACAAGCGTAGTCATCTAAAGCCTAAACGAACATTGGGACACTGCAACTGTAAATAACTGCTCCTCATTATACATGGGTTATAAGTTATTATCTGGAAATAGAAGTAATGGGACACTTGGCAGCACAATCAGTATAGGTAATTAGAATGTTACATTTTTGTAATGGTCCAGCCGATAGTAACGGTACAGCTTTAATATTAAATTTTCGATTAGACTACGTTATGCGTTATCTTTTCAGGCCAAAACCTTTAAGCTTCAGGGTTTCAAAATAAATTTGATGCACACAGCATCTGGCAACTTGTTTGGTTGCAAAATGCGGCGTGTTCAAAACTTAATTTGTTGAAAATGCTCAAATTTAAGAACATTGGCTAAGGGCAAATATTGGGCGACAGGGCAAATAGCACATTCTCAAATGAGGGTCTTAGAACTCGAGAAAATTCATCAACCAAGTTCAGATTGCATTCGCTGAATCAAAATTATTGAAAGCCAATATTAGATTACACCCTGGCAGTGCAACGAGGGCCTATGACCAACAGGTATTCCTGTTTGTTCCCTTGGGCGTATTATTTGCTTACATTTCATCAGGTCAGCAAGCACTTTCATATCAATAATTCAGCGCTAGCATAGGCATCGCTGAGCCCAGTAACATCCGCTCCAGGACAGGTTTCAGCTGGATTTTACTTATGGTTGACCTTTATTTTAGTTACAAAGAAATAGCGCAGGTTAACGCCGTTTGCCTCACACAGCCTCTGCGTGGAGCACGGGACAGGCAAATTGCTCAATGTCGTAACCGCATACGGCGCCCTTGGTCATGAACAGAAAGGTCGACTGCCGTAGTTCTGTGGCAAGTTCGGCCTCGGATGATTCACAGTAGCCCTACCTTCACCACAGTCACTTAATGTTCGCAATCATGTTTTCAAAGTTTGAACTGGTGATTCATAAGGGGCACTACTTTCAGTTCTCAATCTGCGATTCTAGACGGAAAAATTACGAGTATCATTCGTTTTTGCAAACAGTTCTTTATTTGATGTTGCTTCATAGGTATTTGGTGGATATTACAAACCATTTACATACAGACAAGCATTTTAGCTACGGCAGAACACGAAAGCGTGATCTTGAAACTAACTTTTTGCTCAATGTAAGGTTAAGCGTATTTTCTTGTTCCGTGTCTCGTACTCACTTATTTGAATTCAACTTATTTGCCGTAAAATGACATGTGAGCATTTATGCAATGTGTGTGTACATACGTGGGTTCGTAAATACAGTACGTGCCTACTTCCTTACTTACTTGAGCAAGTACCAATGGAAGTAAGTACGTTGATCTGCAAGTACGAACGCAATTAAGTTTACTCGAGCACACGTAAGTACTCACGCACGTACACTCATGCAAGCACTCATTCACGTTCACACACAAGCTCGCGCGGCCTAAAGTAGGTACGCATCTACATGCTTGAATCCGTTTCCGTTTAAAGTCGTCTCGTGTCATTTGAATTTTTTCATTCGAAGATTTTCCCACTTTTCCCAGTAAAAATACACCGCTTCCCTACCCCTTCCCTATCCATCCCTGCTCCCCAAACGGTGGGTGGGAAGAAAAGGGGGGGGGCAGTATTTTTTCTTAATCACTTCGTCACACAGCACTAGGCCGAGTACGGCCTACTCATCTGCTGGGCCACAGCTGCACAGATCTGCGCTGCCCAACACCGACACCTTCGCATCGAAGCCTGTCATGTCGTAGGCATCATAATCTAGCGCTAGGGCCGCACATCAGACCCTGCTCGGGTGCTCAAGGGTACTGTCAATGCCTGCCAAAAAATTGTCATTTCTGCCCTGATCTGGAGCCGAGTAAACGCAACCAGGCATGTACATACTCCGCTAATTGGTTGCGATCAGCACCAATGCCAGCCGTGATTCCTCATGGGGTAGTAGCTGTCTTCCTTTTACCTCCACAAACTATCATCTTTAGCTGATCGCCATGAGGAGCGAAATTGTTTCACGCAAACAGTTTTCCTGTGTCATATTCATTACTTAAGCTTGCACTTCCAAAAATCGCTAGTCACATGATGAGGTACGCACCAAGACGCGGATCTTACTTGGTTATATTTTAGCGTGGGAAGTGACCTGCACGATAAGTTCAGTTATGCAAAGATAACCACTAAAATTATAGCAGAGCTGTTCCACGGACGTTGATGTGAAGTGGATTTGACCGGACATGTTGGACTGTTTTTAAAGAGTATTAAATAATGGATTCATCGCTAGAAAAGGGCTACTTTTTGCCTTTGAGTTGAAATTCACGTATTGTTATTTTTGTATTTAATTTTTAAGCATTTCCCTCTTCGGTACCAAAAATTTGTACTTCCCAAGATTCGATTACCACCGTATAGGAAGAATTCTCTCTTTTGTTAATGGCATATTCTTTTTGATATGACCGTAAGATATGAAAAGAAAAAACACCTTTATTGACTGTTCAACTCGCACAAGTGCGTGAGCGAAGTGTAAACTCAATGAGTTGAAGGCAATCTTGTGCAATATCTTCTGCTGTTTCTATTATCACCAAATGAGCTGCTTTTGCTTAGCAGAAAATACCACAGTTATAAAGACTGGATTTGGAATTGATGGTATTTTCTTGTCCAGTGTGGGATTCTCGAATCTCGCGTCATTAATAATTATGCGATTATGTTGCATCTTTCCCCAAATGAAACACAAAGACTCGTACAACGAATTAAAAAAATTTAAAAAAATAAAAACGTAACGTAAAATAAAACAAAACACTTGGTTTTAACTAACGCTTGCTGGTGCTCGAATGGTGTATAACACAGAAATCAAATTTGGTGATTTCGTTTGAAAGCTCACTACCCAAAAACCGTAGCCGCTGACCTTAATGGGTGCGGAGTCAGTTTTCATGAATTACCGACCAGGTTTAGATGCATAACGTTTAATGTCTCCTACGTTTTATAGAGGCTTTTTTTAACAGGGAACTGTACTGTATTATTGTTGTTCGAATCTTATTTTAACGTGATCTCGATTGTAACCATTAATTTACCTAGTTTTTAGAGGCAAACCAAATGAAAGAAAGTGTTTTCAACTTTCCTTCCGGAAGCTGTGATCCCGCGATTGGTGTCCGCTTTTGTTTTTTTCTTACCGTTCGTCGTCATTGGATGAGGTTTGAATTTCTAAATTTTTATTTAGTCAAATAGCATGTTTAATTAGTTTTGATATCACTGTATTTTTCTATCTTCTTTCCTATTTTGTAATGGAAACGATTGTAATACTTCGGAGGCATGAATTTCATGAATTGCCCTTCTCACAAACGAGTACAAATCATCAACATCCAACCACGTACTCGGAAGCAGTGAAATCAATACGAAGAGAAAAATTGCAGCAAAATCTCAGTCAAAATTTGATGGAAAATTCACAGCCCAACCGCATACAGAACCACCACCAAGAAAGTGGAAATGACAAGAGCGCCCCTCATTTCTCAGCCGCTCCCACAACCAAAATTGGCCACAACCTGCAAATTCAATGCCAGGATTACGATAAATCCAAAAAACTCCTGTCTAATAATGCTGAAAGTCAGCCTAAATATGACCCAAACTCCATGTGCTTCCTCGCCAGTACCACAATGGATGAATTAAAACGATCATATAAAATAAGGTCGCTTCCTACCATGGCCGATGGGCACTGCCTCCTTCATGCAGTAACTCAACAGCTTAACACACGATCGTTTTTAAAATGGAATTACAATTCCCTAAAAGCAGCAATCTAAACAGAGAGCACAGCAAATGAAAACGAATATGTCAATTTCCTTGACAAGAAAAGCGATGACCTACCTAGGCTCATAAGTAAATACATTGACGAAAAACATTTTGATCATGATGCAGGAGACCTAATACCACAAATCATATCAAATGTGACTGGTGAAAGCATTCTCATCTTCGATGAACAATGCAATGGTGTTTGGAGAACAGTAGTCGAACCCTCACCAGAATTATCTACTAATAACCCTCCGTTGATACTTCATCGAGAAAATGACCACTACGGCACCCTTGTTGAGCAAGACAAATACAAGACTGATATCACATCATCTTCATGACAAAATACTGTTGTCCAGTTGAATGGCGTCTCTCAAATGTATCTGACGCTAGACTTGACTCTCTGGGCAACAACGATAAGATCAACGAATCCCCGAAACAGTCCCTACCAAAAAATCACTTTGACGCCGCTAATAATTGCCACAAAATAGAAAATATCAAAATTAAACATATCAATGCTCGTAGCCTAAATAGTAAGCTGGATGACATTAGAGTAATGTTGGTGACACATGCTGGATGACACAGAAGACATTGACATCTTATGTGTTTCCGAGACATGGTTTGATTCGCGAACCCAGAGCTCGTTTTTTAATATTCCCGATTACGTGCTGTACCGCTATGACGGCGTTAGAAGTTGCAAAGGTAGTGGATCTTGTATTTTAGTGAAAGAAATTTATTCGTCGTCCTTGCTTTTAACAAATGAAGTGTGCGAAGGCATAGAAATGGTTTGGCTAAAAGTACAAATAAAAAACATAAATCCATTATAACCGGCAGCCTTTACAGGCACCCATCGGCTTCTCTACCTACAACCCTAGAGTTCATTGAGAAAATTTGTAAAGAAATTCTAGCTACAAAAAAGTCATTCTTTGCTTTCGGCGATCTTAATATTGACTTAACGGATAAAAAAAATCAGCT
>JACJUY010007040.1:19707-29707 GCA_014220935.1 Platorchestia sp. MABIK
GCTTTCCTTAGTCACCTGTATTTTAAATGCATTACCAGAATCCGACTACCGCGACAAAGAGGAACTCATTTTTTCGTGCTTTTCTCCGAATCATGTTTTCGACAATTATCAAGTGTATTACGATAACCATGTGTGAATAGCAATTAAGGGTCTCTGTGTTAAGGTATTTAAACGCGATTTTTGCTCTTATTTCAATTTAAATGCTCACAAACGAATACATTTTTCAACTAAGCGTCACGAGGATTGTGTTCTTTTAGTAACTTATACTCAAATGCACTGTCAAAATCAGATTAGGCAAAGGAAAGGTACTCAGTTTTGATGTGCTTTTCTGTCAATCATTTTTTGATTCAACATTTTACACGGGTATCACGATACCAATGTGTTATTATCAGTTATGGATGTTTACGTTAAGGTGTTTGAAAAACCAATGTATCGACATTGCATGTTTGTACTTTATTGGAAATAAATGTTTTTCTTCCTTTCTTTCTTTTCTTGAATGCATTTTTCAAACAAAAATTACATTTCTACCATTAGTATAATCTACACTGAGACATTTCGCACCTAATACATGCGAATAGCTAATTAGAAAAAGGAACAAAATTGTGGTGGCAAGGGACTCACCGTTACCAGGGATCGCCGCCGCAGAGAGTGCGCTTCTCCGATGCTGAACTCCGCCATTGCGTCCAATTGCGACAGCAAGCGTTGTACCTGCAAGCAAGCGAGCAATGTTTTAGTAACCTCGTTCCGCTTGCAACAGAGTTTCATATCGAGAGGGTGAGCACAATACACGCTTACACTCACCGATACTTTCTCGTCAGTGCTCCACCTGACGCTCATTTTTGCGATGTCTCCACGAATGCTCTTCACCTGAAATCATCAAGAGAAAATTGTGACATGCGTGGTATGAGGCAGTTTATTTTATTTCGAAATAATCTGTTACGAAATGTAATTATCTACTCTGGCTTTTACACTCTCCAGTACAAAGGAAAGACTAATTTACCCGAGATCCTTTGTCTTTAACATGAAACGACCAAAACGAAATATATGAGTGAAATAAAAAATACATGAATAACTCAAAAAATAATTAAATAGAACTGTCACTTGAACCTCTTCATCAAGTTTCATTTTAGTGGCTGTAGATGTAGGATGTAAAACTATTTCTTATACTGTATGTCCTACGAAGGCTTAAGTCTACACTACTGCTAGCGTAAATATCAAAAAAATACATAATAATTTCTCCTTTTTGCGAAAAATTTAATCTCGAAAATTTTAAGGAAATTATGCATTTACAATAATAGTACAATTATTAGAAGAATAGTTTGGCAAATTTTTCTAATCTGCTTTTCTAATGTGAAGGCAGAATTGTAATCATCACGAGGTGCTTCACTCTGGTAGGAGATGTGTCATGCAACCCTTTTTTAGCCGCGGAATGATATCACTTGATTTTCTCGTGGTCTTCGTCATTTCAGCCGCCAATAGTTTTTTAGTTATATTTTTTTGAAAACGATGGTATATAACAGCTTTCATATCGGTCGAAAGTGGCTCGCTGGGTACGAGGGAAGACCTAATTACATTTAAGGCTCCCGCTTTTTCGAATTTACTGCTGTCAAAAATTGATGTGACGAGCTCAAGAGAAAAAGCAAGTCTCATGACTTTTTTCGTCAACACGGTGAGATTTGGCCCACCAGAGACCCCAGAAATTGAATAGAAAATTAGAACTAATGTCTTTGCCAAACCTCGAATATCAACAGCTAACAATAAAGGATATAGCTGCTATATGGTCGAAGAAAGTTTTAATAAATTTTAAAAATCGGACGTTTTCCTCGTGTAATGCATACTGACTAACATGCTCTTTATTACTCACGTTCAAATTGCATTCAAGAAAAAGCACAGAAATTTTGTACCTTTCATCTAGAGTAGTTTATTTTGTAAGAACCAACCTCGTCAATAAAATTTTGTCCCGAGTTGAAGGAGATCCACAAGAACGCGATGCTGGGCAGCATGAAGATGACACTCGCAGGTATTTGATCAGAAACGATGAGCAGGTTGAAATAGATGGCGACAAGAAGGATGGAAGAGATCGTTTGAAGTGTGATACTGGTGCTGAATACCTTTAGCATGTCAGTTTTCTTTTCCTCAATCTGTTCAAGAAATTTAATCCCAATTTGACAAATGTAAATTGCGTTTGCAAAAGCACTTTTCACAGAATTTCAAATTTTCATTCAGCTGATATTTTATGGGGAAATGTCATAGGGTTTTTGATCATGAGAATTATCACAATTATCGGTATTTCAAAATAAAAGTGCTCTGAATCCCGTTTTCTCAGGAGCTCTCAAAGCGCTTAAAATTTTTATAAATATAAAATAGAAACACGATGTAAGGAAAATGCGAAAGGTACATACCTAAGAGCTTAACAGACACAGGGGGATTGTTCAATAAACTTAAGAACGAAAAAGGAGATCTCAGGTCTACATTTTGATGGGATTTAGAAAACAATAGATAAGAAAAGATTGGGAATAGGCATAATTAAATGTTATTTCGTGAAGAACGTAAAAGAAAATTGTACAACACAAGAAATAATTCTCTTATAAACGAAGTTCATATGAAATTGAGTTAATTATAATAAATAGTAGAACAATTACTTTACTATTTGCTATTTTGACTACGGTAATAAGATATCAGTAGACCAAGTAGATTCAACCCATGTTGTGAACTTTATACACACCGCTAAATCTTCTCAAAAATGTTTAGTGAAGTACTAGGATATCCATTCACAAAGTCAGGCATACTCCGATGAAGGGTAGTGATGTGAACGTACACCCAGTTCATTCAACGTGGAGCTGTGCAGCACACAGGAAAGGCGCTCTCAATTAATGTAAACTTCACACGACGTCGCGTAAGCTGCTGACACAATCTCGGTCTTCCAATGAAATTCATCGAAACGAGCAACATCTTCACAGCGAATGTGTGAAAACATCGTCACGAATCCGCAGCACTACTTGCGACCTACATAACTTGATTTATTTTTTCACGGGTTTCTCCTTTGAATTTGGTTATCAGCAAGTAGAAGCATGAGAGTATTATTAAGCGAGGAGTGATTGAGTTCAAGGACCTCTACAAAACGCCTGTGTTGCCAGACTAATGCTGAAAGACTCGAATTCTCGTACCTCTTCTTGTGCTTTATTTCACTATGCATGCTTTTCTCTAGTATGATATTTTAGGTTAGTTCCTCTTAACAGCGAGCTCGAGAACAGGCGGTGCTTGTATTTTTGAAGTTGACGATCATATCAGCTGAAACAATAATTCGAATTATCAGTTTCTACAACTCAGAACTCTGGAATTTTCAAGTTCAGTTTCGCAGCAGGAGCAATATTACTTAGTTATGATATCTTTTCAAATTTGAAACGGTTTCCAGTAACACCTCTAATTAACTAACTTAAACTTTCAACTCAGACTCTAATTCGTTGCTGCGACGACCAGCAGTAAGATTCAGATAGAAATCAGCGACGAGGTATTGCTGCTCTGGTAACAAAAAACAAAAGATAGAATTTTTATCTTTAGAGTGACACAGAAATGAAGTTCATCAAGCCTATTCTTTAATTTAAGCATAATTGCATGCCTTGATCTCACCTTGAACTTTGATGCATGACGCATCTAGTTAGCCAAGTAAGCTGTTTTAGGCAAGAGAAGACACTGCAGTTAGTTCAGGGTATTGATCCCTGGACAAGGACAAGTAGAATAGTGAGAGTCACAAATTACTTTGAAAGACTCGGACACAATAGATTAAGGTTTCTCTTAGATGATTCAATGTTCTCTTTGATTGAACATGACAGATTACCCTATATGAAAAGTTAAGGATGAACTTGATGGAACGTTGTCCCGTAAATTCAAATGATATGTATTAAGGTCCGACTCCATGGACAAATCAACTCAGAGTTTACATTGAAGGTACAGTATAAGGATTAAGAAATTAATCGAGGGTATGCGTGATTAAAACTCCATTTATTTTTTTTGAGGAACCATTTAATCCGAGGTCGGTTTAAGACGTGAAAAAAATGGCAGGTAAGAGGGCTCGAGTTCCTTGATATTGTTTAGGCAAAACAACCGATTCATAGAGAGCCTCGACTGCAACCACTCCTCACCGCAACTCTGATACTTCTGCTTACTGATAAATTAAATTTGAAGAAAAGACTGTGAAGAATAAAATTTGGTCGCGTAGGTTACAAGTTATGCGCCAATTACGCGACAATATTTTCAGTTGATCAACCGGAAACGTTAGTGTGCGTGCAGTCAGGAAAGCATTTTGTACGTATCTCAATTGATCCACGTATTGTCAAGGAATTTCACTTACAACAGCAGCATATGTAGTATATTTACACGAACCAATAAGGTCACCTTTTATTTCAATTTTTGTTTGAAAGGAAACATCTGTAGAAAAAATAAATGTCGGAATAAAATTCCTGATATTTCCACGTAATGGAAAATTCAAGCCTGAAAAGTATGCTAAGTATGAAAGGTCCTCGGGACAGAAAACCCTAACAGCGATGCTCTGTACATTTGAAAGGATGTCTTTCCTATTTTCTACAAGACTCTGTGGGCTTCACTTATCCATGAACAAAATGTCCCGAAACCAGTTGGGTCCTAAGACTACAATGCTGCTGCCAACAGCAGTTATATTTTGAACCCCATGCGAAGATTTTTTTTAATTTATTTATATTAAATACGCTTTCATTTGTTAAGATTCATATGAAATTCCATACAAAATTTCCTTTAGCATCTCCAGGTCCTGGTCTAGCTTAGCTATAAATTTAAATAGCTCAGCAAGTCGAGGTTCTAAGTTTCGGTCATGTGCTCTCAATTAACCAGTCAGTCAACAGGTAAACACAGATAGAGATTTTTTATGATACCGCCAGCCTCCAAAACGTTAGTTAATTTCATTTTTCTTTTCAGTAGAAATAGCATTGCAAAACTTTCTGTTCGGGAAACAACGCTGCTTACTCAATTCGTTTTGTTAGTTCTCTCACTGGAATTACTAATCTCTCAAGCAAAGGTGTAAATTACTATACAATTTAGGTTAAAATTTTACCATAGATCTAACGTAAAACTGCAAGTTAACATGGAATTTCAAGATACTTTCAGTTTTTTATTCAGGCTTGACGGATTTTGACCGCGGCATTTGGAGATTCTTACTCAAAAATAATAATCTGAATGAATGAAACGTTGAGTGGAACGGTGGCATCCTGCACCACAATTTTCCCATTTTCTTCCACACTCACTTTTTGCATTTAGGTATTCTTTTCAAATGCAGTGACGTTTTTACCTTACGTATGTTATTTTTCAGTATATTAGGAGACTTGTTGAGGCATGGTTAAAACAATTCTCATTACAAGCAATTAAGGGAACATTGCATTGTACTAGCTTGTATCATATTACTGAAAACTTTTACCTTCTTCGAAAATGCTTTTACTTAACATGAAAGCAGCACGCAGTTTTCAAATGTATTCATTGAAGAGACATGCATTGCTCGCGCATTCAGGGACAAGTCTGTAACACTCAGCAGGCATGGTTGAGTCTTATCTTATGCTTACACAGTTTGACATAACAAGGCATGTGTGATAAGGGGAGGAGTAACTTCTAACAAGAAAAGTTTTAAACATTCAATTTCAAATGAAAAATCCTATCGCAGTAGCTGCCAACGTCGGAATTTTTAAAAGTCATAAAAATTTTATGGGATTGGTAGAGAATGCATGACATTTCATCAAAACGGGTGCTCTAAATAAAATGGACTACTTTCATTTAAAGAGTTTTCATAAAAAAATTTGTCATCATCATCCTGATCTCAACTTTGAGGGAATTCCCATTATTTTTTTCGCTAGAAAATGAAATCAGAGGTAGAAGTGTACGTTTGATTCTCAAATACGTATGCTGAACTGCAGCCTAACTCTATCTAGCTCTAGAAGTTATAATTTGTGCTCAAGATATTCGTGAACAGTAGGAATTCATCCACACCAAATTCGTACTTCAAATCCTTTGTGATTTGATACAAAGTCCCACACAACTGTCTTATTCAAAAACGTTTCAGCCAGGAGTGAGTTGTTTTCGATTTGGACTCGATATCTGCCTCATACATCTATACGTGACTCTTCAAATCAAAGTATACAGAAACGACGTTTAACTGGGTCCTGAAAAATTCACAAATGTTTTCACAAATCTGTTCTGTAAAATTCACATAGGCTGCAATATCTAAAGCCGTGTTTCAGGAATTTTAATACCTTATTGGGAACTACAGAAATAGCATTGTCGTTTATCAGTTTAGTTCTAGTAAAATACTTCAGAAAGGCAGCTGTTGCCCACCAAACCTAGGATCATAATAATTCATGTTTCACACTAGTGAGCGAAACGCAATAAGTTGCAAATTACATAGACATAATGAAAAACTAAAATAGAATTTTGCCCGTATGAAAATTTACTTGTTTTATTTCGGTAAAAATGAAGGACTAATTCAAACTGTACTTCTATTAATGATTGAATACCAATTGGGGTGTAATTGCAAATAAAATCAGAAAATATAACTCATTTACAGAGATTCGTTGTTACCTGCATTTACCGCTGGATAAAATACTAACATTTTTAGTGAAATAGCTCAGTAAAAAGCTTAATGAATCAACGGATCAGAAATTAGGGAGTGCATCTCACTGGTTGATGGAATTTAAAAAATTTAAAAACCAAAGTGCTTCTCGATGACATGGCAGATTTAAGTGTCTGTTTACAAACTTATTCGTGACAAGAGCGGCAATCAAGACCTTTCTGACACCGACGTTACCACAGCATGAAAGAACTGACAATGTGAAAAACCTGTCAAATTATGGTCATGACAACACATGTGTGAATCTGTCACTTAATTCTCTTGAGAGAAAACGAGCGTACTGGTGGTGCTTGTGCATGGAAATTGAAAACCATGAATGTGACTGTCATTTCTTCTTTTTTTTACTCCGGTGCCTGTGCGTGATTAGTGTCTACCGGCATTGGACTTGAGTTGTCAACCTGGACTAATCACATAACTCGTTCTTGTTGCCGTTTCTTAATTTATCCTACACTATCAAACAGCAAAATACTCATTAGGGTTAGCAACGCAGTAGCAGACTCTTACTGTGTGTAGAAATTCTGCCAAGTCTTCCAAAATGTTGCAAGTCTCCTTCGCAGGAACCAGATTGCAGCTCCTGTCCGCCTGAAGCTTGGCCTTCATTTCGCAGAATCCATCGTTTAAAAGTTTCATTAGCGACACGACAACAAATCGAAACAGCGTGAGAGCAAAAGTAAAGCTCCCCAACAGAAAAACTTGTGCCATAACGAGCAGGAACTGAAGCCATCGTGGGATTTCCTCTTTAAAATTATTCTGGAAAATAACGACCAGGCCTAGAATGGTCATTGCCGCTATCATGATTGATGGCCACTGCTGCAGAAACGCTGTTCGAACGTTTTTTGTTGACATGCAGCTGCTGTGAGCGTGAAAATGAAAGTAGAAAAGTTTGGCAATATTTTTGCTGTTTAAGAAGAGGATAATCCCACTCATTACGTTTCCGCTATAATTTACCGTTAACATGCACATGACCGCAAGGCGACCAAGCTGACTGAAATTCGAATATGCATCACGTGGTACAACCGATCCGCAAAACGAAAAAATCCCTATTGATCGAATGGTGATGCCGTACAAAAACCAAAAAGGTAAAATTTTTCTTTTTTTATGAACATCATGGTAGAGTACACCACAAATTCTCAAAGTCCATAGTGACAACGTTATTAAGCCGAGTTTCATTGTTGAGTGAATAGTTCTCTGCAGAAAAGTAATAAATTAAAACTTTAGTGTAGTCACTGAATAATATACGTAAAATGAAAATGCACTCTCAAGATCAACAGCAGATTAAGTGTATCTTTTTTGCATATCAAATCGACAATAAAAAATAGAGATGAACCATTTAATTTGACGTTTCAAATCGGTGAAATGTGAAAACAATTAGGTTGTACATGAAAAGAAAGAAGTAGAGTCCATCAAGTAACGACGTATCTTCAGAGAGCTAGCATGCACCCTGCGTAACAGAGCAAAGTTGCTTCTTCTGATAGATGTAGGGATTCTAATCAATTAATTCTTAACATTTCCAATAGGATGGTTCTGCACAATTTAATGTTCCATAAAAATTTAGAACCAATGTAAAAATGGATATTATTTATTGTAAACGTTTCAGAATGTAAATAAGTTCTATCGTCAGAGCTGATTTCTGAAAGAAAAAGCTTCAAACTTTTAGATAAATATAAAATGGCTTGCGTCTGTTCAAGAAAAATCTAGCACCCAATTCTTTCATATCCACACGTATGTGAAAAGCGCACTCATACACACTGCAAAAACGCGCACACACAGAAGGATAACACGCACTTTCATACATACACTCACACACCACAAACATACAGAGGTAAAAATGCACACACTACTTAAATGCTAACATACACATAAGTAGAAGCACTTACGTGCAAGAAAAAAGCCCTGTCATTTACACAAGTGAAAAGCACAAACATACACACACAAGTATAAACTCTAGTAAACAAAAAGCACAAACAAGCAATGCCAAGCGAAAAGCCCGCATAGAAGTAAAATGCTGAAAAATACCCTCGCGCAAGTAAAAAGAAAACACAATATCGTGCACACATACAGGCGTGTTCACGCACGCTCACGTATGCGTGCCCGAGCACGCTCCCGCACACATGCTCATAATTATATTAGTAGGATGAAACTATGCAGTTCGATTCCACTTGATCAGTTAATTACATTACCTTTATGAGTACATACTATCAAGGATACTAAAGTTTGAAGATCGGATTCTCCAAAACTCATCCAGCCAAAAGTGTGTTCCCAGTGATAATCTTAGCCACGCGCTTCATTAACACTCAACCTCAGAGCATATTGATGTGTCCGAAGCTCGCTTTATTTCAAGATACGAAGCAAGTAAACTTTCACTATGCCTTGCATTGTCATGGGAAACAACTCTCGCTGAACACACACTGAGTTTTTTGTGATTGGTCATCACCTCACGCCACCTCTCGACAATCTGATGGGCGTCGTAGAACACCCTAGCTGCCGTACTATTCCGAATTGTTCCGAATTCCGAAGTCACGTCTCCAGGAAACCGTCATTTGCTGATGATGGTATAAACTATTTTAGTTGTTTGAATGGGAAGAATAAAAAATTTTGAATAAACGATTCACTTCATCGTGCATAACATATATCCAGCATGTAAGAAATATTCTGTTATGAATAGAAATATTGAGTAAATATTTCTTGATAGGACTCGGAATTCCTCTTTGAAATTTTATTTTAATATTTCGAAAAAAAAATTTGCCTCCTCCTTGTGGCCATTAGAGTGGCTAAGCAGACTTCAAACACAATTACTATTCAAGGGGGATTTGATTGCAGAAATGAAGAGGGAAACAATGCAACACCTTATGAACGAGCTGTTTTTACGAATACCGTATTTCGAGTCGCTACTTCAGGGCATTTTCGTGAGGATCAATCGCGGCTCAGATTCAGTCAACTGCATTTAGTTTCTCAGTGATGCGTCACACTCTTAGCTTATTGTTTTCTTTTCTGAATATCATGAGTCGACTCGCCACCATAGGCAGACCAATCGCCGCATCATGGCCTTGTACTTCCTGGTGAGACCTATTCAAGAAGCGCACAGAGACAAGCCGCCTTCACTCAAATCATCTGTTTCGTAACACTAAAACGTCTCCCTTAGCTATCACTTGAATGACAATGGGGAAAGTTTCCTGGTGTTAGGTCGCAGCATCAGCATTCAGTAAGATACATTTCTTGAAGGGTCAAATTGAATCATTTCCTGCAAACTTGGGCGACGTGTGTGCTGATCAGGGTGAACTTTTCCCCAGAATCTCAAAATCGTGGAAGATCAATATCAACATACGTGACAATTCGGAACGTGACTTTTATGCG
>JACJUY010007040.1:30610-42567 GCA_014220935.1 Platorchestia sp. MABIK
AGAAGAGCATTATATTAGTACAAAGTTTATGGCAATGGGTATTATAAGAAGATTAAAAAGGTCGCATCTGTACGTGACGGTACAGAATTTTAGGTAAACCACATAAACTCCCAGATTGAAATCTATGGTAAAAGCTCTTAAGCCTCTGCCTTTTAAATTTTCTAGGTGGCTTTAATTTCCAGTTTTATTTATTTTATTTCGAAACGTGGGAACTAAATAATGTGCATTTCCGCAATATTTCTTCTCTTTATTCAGCAGAAATCAATATAATTCCAATTCAAATGCAGTAGTGAAACTTATCTTTCATTACAATACACCCACGAAGATTACTTCAACGAAGTTGGCGTTTGCTACAATGGGAGAGGGGCCCGAAGTTATTTACCTGCACCATAACTGCGACTAACATGTTCCGTGACCATCACAGAGAACTCGATCTGTCAAGCTCACGCGCCATACCAATGCGTACAACTGAATCGATTAATGAGAGAAGGTCTCATGCAAGTCTGTAGAATATCCATCGAAAGGATAAGGAATTTGAGGTTCTTTTTCTGAGATTTTTTGAAATTACTCCCAAGAAGTATTAAACAGAATATCAACTTTTTTTCACAATAAAATCAGAAAACGTTGATCTTATGAGCCTTTTTAGTGTTAACTAACCATTCAAGCTTTTATTTCCCAATTAACGTATTTCTATTCATAATAGAGATATAATCACCAGGCTACTTTTAATTCAGTCTCATGAAAGTCATTTCGTCTGTTGGGATAATAGGCCGCGTTTCCATTTTAGGCTCCACTGGACTCCTGCGAGGAACACTCTCAACTGAAAGACAAGAAAGTTCCAACAGGGCTCGACACTTAATAAACGAAAAACATCTTGTAATACTGAATTCTCTATTTGCAATGCAATCCATCAAGTATAATTCAGTTTGATGAAAACAGTGATATCAAATTTCACCTTTTACTTCTATTTACACAACAAACACAACAACGAACTTTTCAATTATTCACACTCAAAGGCAAAGCGCCCCAGCAAACACCGAAACAATTGGTTCATTCCATGAATTACCTAAAATATATCAGTTGAACCAGACGGTAACGGCATAATGGGCTTTTAACATTTATTGTACTAAGCATGATTATAATCTAAACCAAGTAAAATGGTTAATATCCGCCCGTACATTTGCCACCATTCGCGCAGAAGAAGCAAACTACAGTATTGGAGGTTGATGAATCAGCTGTTGATACAGCAAACCACTATTTCTCAACGCGTGTTACAAAATTTGTGGTATATTTCTCTTATGATCTTCAGTGCTGTCTATCCAAGACTTTCTTTCGTGAACGGCTATCAAACTCGTTGATCGTTTCAGAACGAATAACACCTACCATGAAAAATACCTAGCTTATATTTGAGATTAGGAATTGCTATATTCCAAATTTATACAGGCTAAACAATCGTCGCTAAAAGTCGTTGAGAAACGAAATAATATTTGAGTGAGTTCGGCCGTCCCGCCTACAGGATATTGGCGCTCGCTTGTAATGTTTACCCTAACCACACACTCCTCCTTGTTTGGTTGACGTTGCATCAACAAACACTATTGCATGTTAATATAACTGACGTTCTATGTCGATTGCAATCGATAGTGTGAAATAACTGAAATTCAAAGTGAATGATTTGCTCTTTTTGTTTTATTATTCATCCAAATTGAATTATTTGAACTTGTTTGGCTATTAATTCTGCTTCTCCTGCATATAATTTACTCGTAGTAGCTTCCGACTTTTTCCACTTAATCTGCTTTCAAGAGAAGATAAGACTGACCACTTACACCACTTGCCATAGTGATGGATGTTGATCAAGAATAATTTCATATAAGTTTGAAAACATACATTCAGTAAATTTATGACCAAGGTTAAAAGCACAAAAAAAATTGAAGAACTATAGTACTCATCCGGCATGATTAAAAATAATTCGCTCCACAACATTAAGTGCGAGCTACAGGAACGAATACCTTATTGCGAGTAAACATCTCAGGTGGACCAATCTCCGCGTTCTGGACATCAGGCAGGTGGACCAGGCGAAACCAACAAAGGCCTCAGAAAGAAACTCCGCTGCGACAATTTTTCACTAACTTGTAATTATCTTTAGATTTTAGTTAGCTAATCCTAATAAGCTACGTACGACATCGCAAAAATGTTATTTTAATGAATTGCATAAAACAATGTTCAAAATAAACATTTCAAATATCAGTAACAAAAACTTTCTGGGATTCAACTTTATTGGAATCTTTATCTTTATTGGAAATAAATGTTTTCTTTTTCAACAGCCGGCAATCTCTTTGGCATTTCCCCAATTGGTTACCGACAGATGGAGAGAGTGCCCCACTTCACTTTTATTCGAGCCTGAAGTTCATCACGATTATTGATGGTGTCTTTGCGTAACAATTGCTTGACATCATGCCACACGTTCTCGACTGGATCCAGGTACTGTGACAGGCTAGATCAGTCCAAACATGAAATGTCACGCTCCCGGAGGAATCTCTTGACATTGTACGCTCTGTGTATGGCAGTATTACCCTGTAGTAAAATGGAATTTTCTTCCAAAATTTCATCAAAATAAGATACGAAATACTCAGCTAGTGTGTCAACGTTTTCGGTTGAATTAATCACCTGTGGTAAATTCTGTGAAATAATTCCCATACAATTGTTCTTCAAAGATGGATTAGAGAAACAGAAGCAACGTTTAATTTGGTTAAGGTTTTAATTAATACCCTCTTATTTAGAGCGTTTCAACGCAATGAACGCAACAACGAACTCGTAATTTTTAAATTTAAGAATTTATAGGTAACGGCTAGCCGTCGCTATCCGGATAGTTGCTTTTTAAAATCCCCTTTATCAGGTTTGTTAAAAGTTGGGGACAGTTAAAAGACCGCTTATGCCGTGGGCGTTAAAACGTTAGCAGGCGCCGTCAAAGACCGCAGTCCAGGGCGCAGGCGTGGCGAGCTCGAGACGTTGACGGGCGGAGGCAGTAATAGTAAGTTGGTACCGTTGGCTCCAATCGAAAAGCTAAACTTGAGAACATGTAGACCCAGTAGACCTGGGTAGAGTGGGGTATTGTGTTTAAAATTTTTTCTCTTATACCCAACAGAGAAAATCGCCACCAGCGCCGAGACTCGAACCCGCGTTTCGCGCACGGAGTCAGGTCCGAAAGCCACACGGCTATGACGAGAGAGTTCATTGCCGTATTGTGAAAATTAAAGAGGTTGATAAGTTGAAAAACATGTCTGTAGGGAAGTAGCATGGTTTGGCTTTGGCGTTCTAGCATGCTCTTGAGGCATAAGTTCTAATGATTGTTTACATAATACTTCTGTTATATCTTGTAATTGTTGAGGTGTAAGTCTCGAAGTTGAAACTGATGAAGTAGAGGTTGAAGGCCCAGATGTAGTTTCAAATGTTTGCTGGTTCACAATCATTTTCACTTGGTATTTTTGTACTGTGTTAAATATTTCTGATTTTGATATATTTAATTAAATAATAAGAGCTTAAAGTTTTAAATGTTGGAGCAATACCCGCTAGAAATGCATCAAAAGGGAGTGGCGTGCATTGCTTTTCTTGCTTATTGATTATGTACTCCATTAATTGGCAGAATCCGTTTGTTGAGGTGCTATTTTCTTCTTTGCTGTTCTTTCTTTTGATGACTTAAGGGTAGTTTCAGAAGCCTGCTTTGTTGAAATCAATGGTTGCATTTCTACACTGTCATTCAGTTCACCATGTGATGTAGTTGGCTTCATTATATCATTCTGAATAGTCTCTTCTTCGTCATCCCGTGTGTGATGTACATACTCATCCATACTGTGTCCTGCAGCCTCACGTCTTGGGAGATTACCTTTTGTCTCTCTTTCATGAATGTTAGATTTCACGAAGTCTAATTACTCAGAATATTTGTAAAGTTTCATTTCTTTGCACTTCGTCCGCTATTTGCTTCAGTCTTCTTTACAGATTTCCTGTAATTGTCCATTATATTGTTCCACCTGCTTCTGGATGATGAACCTGAAATTTCAATTTCAATATATAAGTAATTAAATACCGGTGTTTCAGGTACCTAGCTACGGGAGATTCTTTGAAAACTATTTCATTCAGCTACTAGATGGAACATAACACAGTATCCAAAAACGTCAGTGGAACTAGCCAGCGCTAGTTGAGACACATTACAATTTCATAGCATTAGATTTAGGCGCACACGGTAAAGACAGTGATGGTGGAATTTTTTGCAAAATCAGCTCATAGTAAAGCCCTTCAGCAAGGAACGCTATCAGTACCAGGGAATGCTACATTACCTGGCACAAATACTGCAGCTCCGTTTGTGATTGTGGGCGATGAAGCATTTCCACTCAAAACTTAATTGATACGGCCACATCCAGGACCTGATCTAGGCGTGTATTTAACTACCGACTATCTCGTACTAGAAGGGTTGTTGAAAACACTATTGGCATATTGTCTCAAAAATTTCGAATATGTCATAGAAGAATTATTCAAACGAAACCAGAAAATGCAGATAACATTATGGTTGTAATATGTATCTTGCACAATTTCAAAAGGAAATATGGAGATGAACGTACATACGAAGCAAATACATTGTCTACAACTACAGAAGCAAGTCTTTAAGATCTACCTCCGCAGAGAGGAAATGCGACAAGAGGTGCCTTACTTGTTTAGAAGTCATACAAAGATTACTTAAATTCAGAGGCTAGGTTTGTGCCATGGCAAATTTCCTAATTAGAAAGTGGGTAAATAATCATAATTTCAAGTGATATTAAATGTAGTTTCTAAATTATATAGGTTCTTATACTGCACTTAATTACCAGTTAAAAACCGTGTGGTGTCAATAACTACTTCAAATATAACATTTACTTACCGTCTACTTACATTCCTTCTATTTTCATCCATATCTCTTTTTTGAAAGTGTTGTCCATATATTTTGGATTAGACAAATCATATAGAACTGGATAGCTGCGCACCAGTCTAATGAGAAGTTCGTCACCCATTAATGCAAAGGTAAAATCACGTCAGTGAAATCTGAAAAAAATTGGCAGCAACGATATTACTTTTCACGTTACGGCGTCTGATCCAACACTGAGAGCTAAAGTACGGTTTTGAGCCTGACGTGTGTGAACGTCTCGGTTTCATTCAAAGTAACGATATATTTTTTCACGGACACTGAAGCACTGAGAGGACACGTCACGGATAGAACACTGACATTTGTAAATTAGACTTTAGTCGTCAACCCAGGTTTTCACAGAAACGGCGAAGCACCCACACAAGTGTTTCCAAACACGGAGAACACAGTAAGGCGGATGTCACTTCCAGTTTTTCGTGAGTAAGAAAACTCTGTGACTCACAATCACTGAGCTTAGCCCCAGCACAATCTGCAATTGTTAACGCTAAACAAACTTTTGTTCGAACAAGCTTATGCACGCTGCCTGCCACTATCGTTAACCCGAGGGAATCAATCAGGTCTCTACCTAGCAATGCTGGTCCCTCCCTTTCTACAACTACAATAGTTGCTAGCTAAGGAGCCCACCACTAGCTTCACGCTGGATGTTAGTCTTAATTTCTCTACAAACTACTAGTCAGCCAGACCAAAAGTTCTGAGCTTAACATCAGAAGGTCTCAACTCGGGTCTTGTCTTGGTGAGCAACCTCAACTAAACAGATTTTGAAAGAATAGACCTGGCATCCCCAGTATCTACTTCCATCTCTAGGGGAATGTTGTTTGGCAACATTTGGGCTTTAATTGGTGGTTTACATTCCTCTGCCACTGAAAAAAATTTTCCATAGCAACCCTGATTAGAAGCCGAGTAGTCTGCACTGGTTGCATTGATAGTTTTAAAAGGGTTAGGGTGGTGTTCCCTCCCGCTTTTTTCATTCACGGCATGCACAAAATCATTTTTGTTTCCTTCAGAAGGTTTTTGGATCAATATGTAGATTAAGCAGCTCACGGAAATTAAAAATTCCTTTCCCAAGAATCACTAGAAGAACACATTTAAAAACGTTTTAAACAAATCACATTCTGCTCGCCGATGCCTAATTTTCGAATTATTCAACTTTGAAGTTATAGGAACGTCGTAAATAAAAGTGAAGGGACATACACGTAAATATGCTGTAATACGGCATTAACGTAACGATTGGTGAGGTTAGGGTCGGTTATGTTAGGTTAGTTAAATGAACTAACCTAAAATAACATAAATCAACGTAAAATAGCTTACTTCAACTAACCCAAACCGAGGCTGTTATTTTTCGCCAAGAAGTGGGCGTGTCCCGCCAGAAAAGTGGGCGTCACCCAACAATACGGCGACTAAGCAACCGACCATATAATGTTATTCCTTCTGAACGCAGTTATTGTTATATCTCGAAAATAAAGCATCAGCGAGCAGAATGTCATTCATGTAAAACGTTTTTAAATGTGTTCCTTTCGTGATTCTTGGGAACGAAATTTTTAATTTCCGTGAGCGGCTTAAACTATAAATTGACTCCCGAGAATTCCAGGGAAACGGCATGATTTCCAGTTATTTTCTCACAAATATTTGAAATATGTATGCTATTTAGAACGCCGGGAAAAAAGAATTCCCAGATGGGAAAATTTCAGCCCCAAATCATTCAGGACCCCGGGATCCAGGGATGCAAACCCTAGTAGCAACATTTTTTTAAGATGATCCTTGTGGCCAAAATCATGACAATCTCTGTCCTTATAGGGGCAATCTCTACGCCAATACAGGTTACCACAGCCACTGTACGCTGATTTTTAGCTAGTTTGGGCCTGAGTTTTGCCCTGAGGCTAAATAGCAATTTGCGGCATTTTAGTCTGACCAACATTCTGTTGAAATCTTGATTGTAGCAATTTGAATGCATATGTGTATTTTGCTAATAATGTTACATGGCTTTTGTGTCAGAATGTGTTTAGAGAGCACTCTGCTCTTAGAACTAAGCTCACGGTTCTGTTCCTTTTCTGACCCCCATTCCACCTCTCGCCGCAGCCATGTAAACAAAGCTTTTGCCTAGCCTGCCTCACTGTGTATTCACTGAAATATATATTATATTAGTGTTACCGTGAGCCGTGATTTCCCTAACCTAAATTTACACTATTGACGATACCAGGGCTAGAGGGGAACTGGCTGCGGGCCCTCACGATCCTCAGTGTTGCCACAAAGATGTCTCTAACTAGTAACTTACATTTTACAGAATCCCTCCAGGCTCACATTAACTATAAGTTTCATTTGTACAGCAGAAAAACCTTTCAAGTTGCAGGACTGGTGAAGATATTGGATCTTTTCCAGATAAGCGACGCCACTGATGCAACACAAAAGTTCACCCACTTGTAACTTTCGAAATAATGCACCTATCGATTTCAAATTACTCTCGAACGAAAGATTAAAACATTCATTCGTTTGAGAGCAATTTGAAGTCGATAGGTGCATTATTTTGAAAGTTACAAGTGAGTGAACTTATGTGTTGCATTAGTGGAATAACCAAAGAATCAGAAAAAAATTCCAAGATAGTTAAGAAAAGAGTAATTTCAATTGGAAGTGAATACGTTGAGCGTTGATCGAAGAAGAAGCCAAACTTGAAGCAATCGTCGCCATAAAAGCTAAAGAGAAAGAGAGTTCTGTAGGGCGTTCTCTAAAGAGAACGCTCTACAGGATCGTCGATATGGGAATGAGGACACGCGCAAAACGAAATGGGAACACGTTACAGATATTTTGAACCTGACAAAATATCGTACTAGAAGCATTCCACGTCGCCACAAAGGAAGAAGTCCCCAAAGAAAGTTAAATTCACTGATAACCATCATCAGAAAATCAATGAAGAAAAATTTTCCCTGACGAAATGTGCAAATTAGAATAAACACATTCACCAAGTCAAATAACATGGCTCTTACGCTTTGATATAACTATGATCGATAAAAGAATATCATCCAATCATCAAGTTGGCTCTCCAGTGATGTGATTGAAGTCTTCATAAGACTTATTACCGAAGATTACCATCGTCAGTACATATTCGACTCGCCGATGACGGCATTTCATTAATCGCTCCTGAGAGACGCCAGCGAGAATTTTATACAAGTCATAAATACTACATACTCTGAATGTGCGATCAAGCTCAGTAAGGCTGTTTTCATCGGGAGCTATTGGATAGTCGTCACCAACGCATTGTTCTGCGACCGGCCTGAAAAAGGTGAAGCGAATATCCAGCACATTTGTTTTTGGCGCTCGTGTTAATTAACGAGATTCATTCCTTTTAAGGTTTAATAAACAAAACCTTTCATACTGCAGTGTGTGACAACACTTACCACCCAGCTTAGGTGTAAGTTAGAAACTTTTACATCGTCAGTTAAAATCAGCGAAGCTTTGCAAGCGCAGAGCGTTAGTCCTTAGTCGTCAGTAGTTTGTTGTGAATTATCTATTGTTACTAATATTTAAATGCCTAAATGATGTTTCACGTTAGTAATTAGAAATAAAAAATGAAATTTCATTGATATTATTGCTCTTCTTTATTTTTTCAGACTTGGCAAACGTAATACAGAAAATTCCGCTACTTTCTTTCCGTTTTGATTTATGACCTGAGAACCATAGTTTAAGGATTAGTGTAATTCTTCATCGTTTAGAGTTAATTGAATGACTAAATTTTGTTTTTGTCCACTATTACCATCTAGTGCAATTTAACATTTAATGCAACGTACTTTACCTCGTTGTAATTGAAACTACCTGTCATCTTGTGAACAAATATAGATCAGATTGGATCTTATCAGGTTTCGGTGTGCGGATGAAGTAAATTTAATCCTTATTATCCTGCCTGGCTTGTCATAAAACGAACATAACCCCCACATATTCTTTGAACGGTGCACCGAGTCCCGACGTAAAAGCCTATCTGAAGAAGATCTATACAGGCATAAAGACAATGACATAAATAGTGATTGAGTGTCTCAGTGTACAACATCAAATGGACACGTCTAGTTGTGGACCATTCTCTCTAGCAATTGTTATGTCAGGGGTAAACGGACAGGATCATTTCCTTATCACCTATGACAAGGAAAAAATGAGATGACAAATTGTCTTCTGCCTTGAGCAAATAGAAAAGGGAACTTCACTGACGAAGAAGGAAAGCTGCTCGGACTCCACGGAGAAAGAATTTTCGAGAAAGAAGCAATCAACCTTGGCTTCTGATTAAAATGGCTCCTGTAGAACGTTCGTCTTCAACAGTTAGACAAATTTAGTAACCATTGTAAACATATTGCAATACATTCAGAGACAAAATATCTATCGTGTCACACATCCCGTGTAAGGGGAATAATAAACTGCATGTTATCGGAAAACGTATCTGTGCTACAGATTTAATTGCAAAGCGGAGACAGGAATAATATTTAAGGAAGGAATGTTTTCAAGACAGATTTACTTCTTTAACATTCATGTCTCGCCGATTGAAATTGGTAGCATCTGGAAGGCATTGAAGCCTCCGGCACAGATACGCCCAAGACACACTTTAGTAAATCAATTATGTAAATTCTTAGATATGTGTAAAATTCTTAGATAATTCCTTATGTTTTAAATTCTTAGATAATTCGTCATGTTTTAAATTCTTAGATAATTCCTAACATTTTAAATTCTTGTATTATACCTGTTTCAAATTCTTGTAAAAGTTCTAATGTTCCCAAATTAAAGTCTCACTGTTACGGCAGACTGATTTTGGCAGTTGCCCATTATAGTGAGGCTGTTATGAAAGGCCTTAAATCACAAAGCCTTGAAGACGGGAGCGGGAAATGAAATCACAAGAGTCACTCAAGCCTTAGCGTTTATGATGTACCTAAAGAAGAAGAAATGTGTCATCGTCATCGTCGCTGTACGCTACCTTGAGAAACGCTCAGAAGGTTTGCGTTAAAATAAATATAAACAAAATATTCATCTCATATGAAAAGATGAAACTTAATACGTTCAAACTATTGTGATGGTCTCAACAAGCCGTACGCTTGTGCACCGCCACACAAGCTTCGAGGTGCCGCTTCGCGCAACAGCGGCCTTCGATGCGCCACCCTACGCAACGGTAGTCTTAGAGGTGCCACCCCACGCAGCGGCAAGCTTCGAGGCGCCACCCCACGCAGTGGCAGGCTTTGATGCACCACCTCGCGTAACGGCAGGCTTCGAAGCGCCACTCCACGCAGCGGCGAGCTTCGAGGCGCCACCTAACCACCAATCAATGAGGACGCGTGCTCAGCGTTACCGCACTCACCAGGCCCTATATAACGGGGTGTAGTAGAAGCTCGGCCAGTCTTCTCACCGCGGCTACGATATTCATAACACCCGCCGAAGCCGCTCCGTCAGTAACAGTCTCTACAGCCGCTTCACACTCAATAGTCACTCAACCGCCATCCGTGATGCCACTCAACATCGCCTGAAAGTCCTCCAAGACAAATCTTGGCGCAGTACTACCTGAGAGCCATATTTTCCCCTTGTGCCTTTACTGTCGGCGGTATCCACAATAGAACGGTATTTATTCCAGTTGTGTTTTCTTACCTTCTCAGGTTCGTTGGTACCTCAAGCACTCGCTTCGAGCATTGTTATTCAAAGCCATTAGATATTCACAGTCTGCCCGGAGAGTAAAGTAGCCTGTGGGAGAAAACTATACCATCATCTGCCTGTTGAATTCATTCCAATTAAGCCACGCTCTTGAAGATCAAATCTTCCACCAGGACAAAATCAAGGTAGCAATATTATGCTTCAAACCTATTCACAAATTAACGTGATTGCATGTACTGAAAAAAGGAGCAATACAGGATACTAATATTAGCCCTATAGGATACTATGAAGAGTATTATGTATCAAGACAAAGATAATATTATTACACCTCATCAATACACAAATAGCGCATCAATAGACAAATGCAATGACACATCACATAAGGTAAATAATGCACTCACCTCTTAGGTACCTTACACTTAAATACTCAATTACCAGACATGTGGCCAGCAAGAGCAGAGTGGAGATAGGTGGGAATATATAGAAAAGAGTAGAGTAGAATTAAGTAAAATCAGTTTACTAAAAATTTAAAAGCGAAGAAAATGCTAATAAAATTAGTCATTTTTATTCAAAAGAGAGAAAAATAAACGAAAACATTTCGGAGACCAGCTCCATCATCAGTTCTGTAAAAAACAAAGTATAATCAATCGAACGCAAGCATGAAAACACAGTCGATACTAAATTCTAAAATTTACAAACAAACAACAAGAAAAAAAAAGACAACTATGCATTAACTATTTGAAAGGGACATGAGTTAAGCATGTTGTTTAAAATTGGTTTTTCATTAAAAATATGCAAAGATTCTAAAATCCTAAGGTCAAAATCACGGAAAGTACTGTCTATTATTTTAAAATCACCATCACGAATTATTGCACTTCACTTCTCAGCATGGCTGCGTATTACTGAATGAGGAGGATTAGCCAACAAGTTAACAGTACGGAAACTCCTCCCACGGTGCTCTGCTACTCTTGCGTAAATATTGCGCGACGTCATTCCGACGTACGCCGATGCGCACTGCGCACAACTATACTTATACACAACAGAAGAGCGCATGAGCCCGGGAATCGAGTCCTTGAACCGAAAAAATTAACCAATATTTACTTTGCTAATCAGTATGACTCGTAAACTTACTCCAGGAATAATAATAATAATAATAATAATGATGAGAGGTGTTGATACAATCAACATTAAAGCACGGATGCGGGTCCTTTACTGCTCCCCTCTACGCATGTCGTCTGCGACCATAAGATCAATTTTACAGTTTATCATTAGAGGTAAGTCAATTGCAAAAACAAAGTTACTGAGGCATTAAAATTAGGTCGTAAGCAGCGTTTCGTCGCGTTTCGTCGCGTTTCGTCGCGTTTCATCGCGTTTCGTCGCGTTTCGTCGCGTTTCG
>JACJUY010007041.1:5970-26007 GCA_014220935.1 Platorchestia sp. MABIK
TCCCGGATACCCAGATACACAACACGTCCCGGATACCCAGAGACACAACACGTCCCGGATACCCAGACACTCAACACGTCCCGGATACCCAGATACCCAACACGTCCCGGATACCCAGATACACAAAACGTCCCGGATACCATTCTAGCCATCACAACCACTACACAAAAAGAAGGAAATTTTTTGCGCCTCCGGGGTTTGACCGCAGTTTTTGCTTGCGATGCTTGCCGACCGTTCCGTGATTGCTGCTTTGTGCCTGAATGCAAGCACACCAGCTGTGCCTGCGCGACAATGCTGTGCTTGCATCAGGTCGTGTGCTTGCATGCAGCTGTGCAGTGATGCTTCAAAGGCCTCATTTGCATACGTGACCGTTGCTTGCAAGCGCATGTTGTGTGTTGGTCGTATTCAGCTGCCTGGTGTGCTGCCTACCTGGTGTGTCGTCTGCCTGGTGTGCTGACTACCTGGTGCGTCGTCTGCTTAATTCACCATCTGCCGGGTGTGCTGCCTACCTGGTGTGTTGTCTGCTTAGTTCACCATCTGTCTGGTGTGCCATCTGTCTGGTGTGCCATCTGTCTGGTGTGCCATCTGTCTGGTGTTCCATCTGTCTGGTGCCTTATCTGTCTGGCGCACCACCTGCCTACCCCCCCAGCTGGTTCGAAGTTCGTTTGCTGTTCAACAAACACTGTACACAAAAATGCCACGTCCCGATGTACTCAACTAAAATTTGACCATTCACGTAAAAAACGTTCTCACTTCTAGTGAATATGTGAATCTCATAAAAAAGTTTTCATATTTATTAAATATACCAACCTTATAAAAAAGTTTTCATACGTAGTGAATATACCAACCTCAAAAAAAGTTTTCATATTTTGTAAATATACCAACCTCAAAAAAAAGTTTCATATTTATTAAATATACCAACCTCATAAAAAAGTTTTCATATTTAGTGAACATACCAACCTCACAAAAAGTTTTCATACGTAGTGAATATACCAGCCTCATTAAAAATTGTCGATCAAATCTCAGTTAGGAATGTAATACTAACTAAGCCTAGTGATTTAAATTCGAAATTTGCACAGCGCCGTGCCACAGTGATTACAAAGCTGAAGTCAGCTGATTAAGATCAAGCTAAAGTCATATGGTGAAAAAAACCACCGTCTCATTAGACTTCAGCTTTGTAATCACGTTTCATTGTATATAGCCTACAGGTTTATAGTCATTGTATATATACACCCATTGTATATAGCCTACAGGTTTACAGTCATTGTATATATACATTCATTGTATATAGCCTACAGGTTTACAGTCATTGTAAATCAGACACACAGACAATTAGCCATGGAGTTCCACAAGGATCTGTTCTTGGGCCTCTCCTATTTCTGATTTTTATCAATGACATTATTAAATCTACATCATTTTTCAAATTCATACTTTTTGCCGATGACAGTACGCTTTCTGCGGTCCTTCCGAACCAAAATCCCGCTGTGATTGCGGAAAGTATATATAATGAACTCCATAAGGTTTCATTGTGGCTAAAAGCTAATAAAATAAGCCTTAATATTAATAAAACAAAATATATTACATTCTCATATTATAAAAATAAATCTGTCCCACGCATTAAAATTGGCAATGGTGAAATCGAAGAAACCAACTCATGTAAGTTTCTTGGCATCATAATAGATAAACATCTGACCTTCAGAGAACACATCGCTCAAATTAGTTCTAAATAATCAAAATTCATCGGAATCCTAAATAAAGTTAAAAATTTCCCGCCTGAAACAGCTCTACAAATGCTCTACCAAACGCTCATTTCACCATACTTGCAATACATAATAGAAGCATGGCACGGAACTGACAAAAATAAAACCAATTTGATTTTTACTCTGCAAAAAAGAGCCATCAGAGCGGTAAAGAATCTAGAATATAATGCTCACACAAATGACTCATTCAAAAATTTACGAATACTTAACTTTCGGATCTATACAAAATCTTCATTTGTAATTTCATTTACAAAACATTAACAATTGATGGCGACAATAGCCTGAAACAATTATAAACTGCGCAAATTGGTCATCACGACCATTTAACCCGGAATAGAGGTAAATTCATGTTTCCTTATTACTCAAAGGCCCGGTCGCAACACAGTATCCTCTTTGTTGGAACTAAGACTTGGAACTCAATACCTGCGAGATCCGTGAAAGTAATTCCTACAAGGTATTCAAAAGAAATCTTGAGTCTCACTTCCTATCACAATACTAGTCGTGTAAGATCACCAAGTCTAATCTTATCTCCTACATAACTGCATGGTCCTAATAATGTAACTTGCCATGGGTAATATCGCCGATCTCCAGTCTGCTCTTAAATCATTTATCTATTATACTGTTCAATATACTCCAAATGACCTATATTGTAAAATGAAGTATCTAATATCGAATAACTTATCTCATTGATCAGTCTAATGCGAAACTAGGTTTAGTGATTTTAGGTTAAACATTATTCTCATCATTATTAGCGCATTATTGTACGACTAAGAATAACGTTGAGGGTAGGACGCCCCAGAAGTCGCTGAACTTATTCGGGCCCACAGGTAGCTATACTCAAATTTGACCATTGTACTAGACTTAAGAAACATTCTACCTGTGTATTAAAATTGTTTAAAATTTTTTATATATACATTCATTGTATATAGCCTACAGGTTTACAGTCATTGTATATATACATTAATTGTATATAGACTACAGGTTTACAGTCATTGTATATATACATTCATTGTATATAGCCTACAGGTTTACAGTCATTGTATATATACATTCATTGTATATAGCCTACAGGCCACAATAGACAGCCAAATAACCAAAATGCAGACATAGACTCAAGCTGCAACTATGTCATTAAACTACAGCCATATATCTAGTTTCATGTATATGTCATCTAGTTTCTAGTTTCATGTACCTAGTTTCTTGCCATGATATCTAGTTTCATGTATATAAACAGCAAACATGTAATCTACAGTCGTATGATAAAAAACAGTCATGTACATAAAAATAGCCGTTTAAATAAACCACAAGCATGTAATCAAATTATGGCTTACGGGTTTTAAAACTTAAGGGTTTCTTAATATTTTATGAAACATTTTCTCAACATTTACAAACATTTTATTACTCAGGAGTTTTGTACGTTGGCACTCATGGAAAATTTGAGCACATACTGAAAGGAAACGTGAAGAGAAACGCACTTAATTTATCTGCGGCTACTTACTGCGTGGTGAAAAATAATTATTTGTATCTTCTTACAGGTACCAATTTTATTAAAAGTATTTCAACACCCACTGAGCCATTTGTAACTAATTCATCGTGGGAGCCGAAACGAAAGGAAAGCATGTAGTTATTTAGGTAATTATTTTTTGTAGCTATTTTTTCTAATGTAATATATGTAAAACTGCGTGGCTGGCGGCCAATGAAAAGGATGGGGAGATCCCAAAATTGAGAATTTCACCTAAATTGGCTAATTCACTTAAATTTAAAATTTCAAACGAATTCAAATTTTACTTAAACTTAAATGTTTACTAGATTTTGAAATTTTTCTTTTATATGAAACATTACCCAAACTGAAAATTTACCGAAATTTAAAATTACACCAATATTTCGAATTTTACATACAATTAAAATTTTAGGTAAAATTCAACAATTGGAAGAAAAAATTTTACCTCAATTTCAAAGTGAAATTGTGTAGATGTAAACAATGTTGAATGTTGCGTGATCGAATGTGACTGTGTACGGTGTGCATATATATACACAATGTATTTATATGTACACATACACACACGTATATACATATATACACATATATGTATACACACACATGTACACATACATATACATACACATACATATATTTGTGTGACTGTGTAAAAGGAAATTTATGTATATGTGTGTGTGTATTTTTATACATTAACGTTTATCACTACAAAATGTATAAACGCATTACGCGTGTGGGGATTGGCACAATAAATAGAATTCATAACATGATGCAGGACAATTTAATGGCCCTTCATTAGGTTTAAAAAAAATGCACAGTAATCAGCAAAGCATTTTAAAATGAAGCTTCATTAAGTTCTGCAAGAGAAATTGAAGCAAGCGCAAAACCATTTCATCGCACTTCTCAATATAAAGCTTACAGGAGTGATGAGACACGCAGCATTTGGGGTGACGAGTTTAAACGCAGAAATCCTTAAAACAAATAAATTCATAAATTAATTCATCATACACAGACATGAGTTACTAGCGTACAAGCCAAGCCCTGCACATATGTTCCACAAAAACGGCAAATAAATATCCGACATCTCTGATATGGGAACACAAATTATTCGTTTCAAAACGGTCAAAAAAAACAATTTCAATTTATTATCACAAGGAAGAGCTTCAATTCTGTTGAAGCGGCGCAGAGCGCAGCGCTACTGCAGCTCTGCATCCTTCTTGGGGTAACTTCACGCCATCTGGGGATGTGGGGCTGGGTGCGAGTGTGGGGCGCTGGGCGCTCGTGTTCCTATGTTCTGTTCTGCTCTGTTCTGTTCTCTTCTGTTCTCTTCTGTTCTCTTCTGTTCTGCTTTGTTCTTTTATGTTCTGTTCTGCTCTTTTCTGTTCTATTCTGTCCTGATCTGTTCTGTTTTATTCTGTTTTGTTCTGCTTTGTTTTGTTCTGTTTTTTTTTCTGTTCTGTTTTGTTCTATTTGTTCTGTTCTGTTTTTTTTTGCTCTGTGTCTGTTTTGTTCTGTTCTGTTCTGTTCTGCTCTGTTCTATTCTATTTTGTTCTGCTGCGTTCTGTGCTATTCTGCTTTGTTCTATCTTGTTCTATTTTGTTCTGTTTTTGTTTTCTTCTGATCTGTGTCCGTTTTGTTCTGTTCTGCTCTGTTCTATTCTTTTTTGTACTCATGTGTTCTGTCGCGTTCTGTTCCATTCCATTCTGTTTACTTCTGTTCTGATCTACTCCCCTTCCTTTACATGAACGCATTCCAACAATAACAAAAAATCTGCTTGTCCTCAGTTAAATATTCCATTCGGTGAAATATTTGCAAAAAACAACAGCCGCTTTCCACGAGCTTCAAAAGCGCCTTCATGCAGGCAGTTCTGCTTGCACCGTTGCGCACAGTGCAAAAAGTGCAAAGATTCCTAGTAAGGTGCTTGCTGGGTACCCATCGTGGGAATCCTAGAATGCGTTTGTGGGAATTCTGGAATGTTGAACAAAATATGTGAGAGTTTGTTGCATGGAATCAGCTACACCAATTCCTCAACTAATTTTTGTGCCAACATCAAAAAGTTGAATTTCTCTGTCAGTTCTCGTAGTTTTTTTGCATTTCGTTATTATATTTTTTTACTCCTATTTATGCTACTTCATTTTAATTTAATTTTGCTCTATATAAATGCAGACATTTGAGCAGCACGGCTGTGGATGCTTCAATTCATCGATCAGTTGGAAATTTTCTCTGTCATGCATTCACAAAGCGATCCATGTATCACGTATCCATGCGGCTATCATTTTATGAATCCATAATCTCATCCATCGATCTTTCCATCAATACGTGCATTAATCCCTGTCGTCCTCCAGTCTTCCTGCAGATTTGTCAATACAGTTTTTTATTCATTTTATAATATCAGCTGAGCTGATCTAAAGTAAATTTCATTCATTTTAAGTCACCAATACATATTTAAGTATTAAGTATTAATTTAAGTCACCAATACATATTTAAGTATTAAGTATTAATTTAAGTCACGAATACATATTTAAGTATTAAGTATTAATTTAAGTCACAAATACAATACATGTAAAAATCGTTCGTTTAAATATCAATTTTTCTCCAATGTTTGTCTGAGTTTTTTCTTTCTTCCTTTCTTTCTTTCTGCAGTGAATAGCATTTAGAAATTAATTACTGATTGGAAAAGTTGTGATATCCAAGTAGTAACGACTGCTTGATATTTTCCTAATTTTTTATGGTAAATGCTACATTTCTGATAAATCTTTACAGCATATAATAATGTGACATTTCAATGAATCACCGTCCAAAAAGATTATATACAATTTTATATATCCCTGCAGTAAATACTGATAGAAAGTTTATAAATTTGAGTGACAAAAACTGACATAATATTTTGATAACTTTCTGCGGTAAATAATAATTTTAAATTCATATAAATTCATATTGCAAACTTAATGTTTGCAGCATGAAAATAGTGATGGTTTACGACGACAAGGCACGCTGCTTGAAACTTTGCAATTTTCACATTATCACAGATGGGCAGGTAATAGCGACTTCAAAATGACACTTACGCGTTCGATTTATTGGTTCTTCATGTAAATTAGAAAAGGTTTCCTCATGATCAACTTTAAATTCATGGAGAAGGCTCTTTATCTTTATAAATTCATCATTTTCTTCATGAAGAAGATCTTTACCATCATGAAGATAGCTTTGCATCATCATCTATATTTATTCTGGCTACTTTTCATCATTTATTTGACTCATCATGATGACAAAAATTACTTTTCATAATAATACTGACTTATTATTTTCATCGCGAAAAGCTCATCAATTTCATCATGAAAAGGCTCATCATCTTCATCATGAAAATAATTCACTATTTTCATCATTAAAATTGTTCATCATGTACATAATGAAAAGCCCATCATTTTCGTCATAAAAACTCACCATTGTAAAATTTACTCATGATCAAGAAACTCATTAAATTAACTCTGCACGAGAATAATAAAACTGTCCAATATTTCGGGCAGTCCTAACCTAAAACTGTCCTAACTGGGGAAAACTGGGAAAAACTGTCCTAACATTCATCTTCAAAAAGTAACATTCACATTTAGGAAACTACATACCTCAAAAACAGCGCTGTGGCGTCACGAACATAAAACTGGGTTTCCTCTTAGTGGCTTTACTTCTCGTTTTTTAGTTATTTTACACACATTTTTGTTTATACCTTTCAATGCCATTTTACGCGTACCTCAACAGTTTTCTGTTTGATCTCTATGTATTTATTTAAATAATTAAATGACAAAATTGTCACCTTAAGTTTAATAAATTCCTATCTTGTAAATAGAAAATGGAGAAAATTTCAACGGAAATCTTATTTAATGTCCTGAGGGGAATGTACTGAGGGGAATGTACTGAGGGGAATGTACTGAGGGGAATGTACTGAGGGGAATGTACTGAGGGGAATGTACTGAGGGGAATGTACTGAGGGGAATGTACTGAGGGGAATGTACTGAGGGGAATGCAAACACTGAGATAGCGCTGATATTTAGAGAGTGTAACTTCGAGGCGCACAATCTATTGCATTTCCGGCTTTCAAATATTTTGGCGTCATGCTATCTCCGAAATTATTTCTATTAGATGTTTTTCAGTGGTTAAAATTTCAGCGAAAAAGTTCTCACTATTCGCACACTTTCACTCATGAGCTGTTCAAAACACTGCATGAACTCATTTTATATCTTTACTTTTCCTCGAACACCATGAAATAACTCATGATCTAGAACATCATTCACTTCTTGAACACCCCGATTCGCCGAAGGCTTCATAGTTCAGAAAAAAACTCACTTTTGGATGAAAAGTCAAACAAAAACTATATTGAAATTCACTTTTTCACCCCTCGATTCACTAAAAGACTTAAAAAGTTCAGAAAAAATGTTTTCCGTGTAAAACCCAAAACAACTATTTTAGTTAGAAATTTAAAAATGAAGAAAATGCTAACTAAATTAGTCATTTTAATTCAAAAGAAAGAACAAAAAATTCATTTTTTGTCATTTATTTCTGTTCTTTCATTTGAATAAAAATGACTGATTTAGTTAGCATTTTCTTCATTTTAAATTTCTAGTGAACTTGCGATTTAAGCAAAGTGAACATGTTTCAACTATATTGGCATTCATTTTTTGAACACCCCGATTCCCCGAAGGACTTGACAAGCTCAGAAAACTCATTTCTGTATGAAAAAAAAAAAACATCAACAACTATTTCAGCATGACATGTAATTGATATGTAATATCTATGGAAAAAAACAAGAACAACCATATATTGGTACTCATTTTTTCCACACCCCGATCCCCAAAAGCCTTGACAAGTTCAGAAAAAACTCATTTCTGTACAAAAATACCAACAACAACTATTTTTCTGTTGTTTTCCACGGAGCTTTTGGGTTGGCGCGACGCTGCATGGGCATTTAATCCTTTGTTTCTATTTCCTAGGCAGGAGCTTCACTTTCACGAGTCGATTTGCAGAGCTGGGTGAGAGCTTGTTCCTCGGCTTAATCCTGGCGTGCAAAGTGGCTTTGTGACAGCCACATGGCTGAGCCATGTGCGCTGCCGACATGGCAGTTTGGCAGCCGCGACATTTGGCTTAGCCATGGTAAGTCGTAGTCATAGTCAGTCATTGTCATCGTCAGCCATAGTCAAAGTCAGTCATATTCAAAGTCAGTCATAGTTATAATCAACCATAGTCATAGTCAGTTACGTCATAGTCAGTCATTGTCATGGTCAGTTTTTCTTCTATTTCCTCTAAAAGCATGCGACTTATTTCAACGTTCAGTACCTGAACTTAAATGCTGAGTCATAAGAGATCAACTTGTAGAACCAGTGCAAGGCAAGCAGTAGTAATTATTTGCAATACTTGCTTAATTTACTTTGCGTTTAGAATAACCAATGTCCAGCAGCAAAGAGTGTACCAGGTGTGTTACACCTAAGTCAAAACAACGTTTGTTTTTGCCTTTAAATCACAACGGATTAATTGAGAAGCTAAAAATAACACGCACATTGCTCCTATCAATCCCATCAGAGAATGAAAAACATACAGTAAATAACTCACATGTTGCTTGCACCAAAGATGTTGTGACATGATTTCAAAAGCGCACTATCTCCTTGTTCCAATACAACGAAAGATTTCAGTCATTTTAGATTTGGTGAATGCCTGCAAGCAAGCACTGCTCACTTGATGCCTGCAAGCAAGCACTGCTCACTTGATGCCTGCAAGCAAGCACTGCTCACCATACATTTAATTTTTTGCTCCAGTGCAGGTATATTCCTCAATCCCGCCAGGGGACCAAGCATGAAAGTTGGAATTCCTCACACGGAATTCGAGCGTTTTTATGTCCAGAAAAGAAGCCTGCGCCACAAAGGATCGTCTGACGGCCATTAAATGAAGGAAATTATTATTTTTTTCTTACGCTTGCAATTGAATTGAACGAATGCACTTATGCAAGCACGCATTTTCCAGCGTTTTTGTCCGCATCGTGGACTAGTTATCACGGTAATCCATCGTAGAAATTACTCTTGATCTAGAAACTCATTAAACTTACTCTTTACGAAAATCATGCTGCTGTCCAATGTACCTAAAACACTCATCTTTAAAAAGTAACATTCATCCTCAAAAAGTAGCATTCCATAAACAATCACGGAATAATTACAATAATCCCGAAAATCACGGAATAATCACAATAATCACGGAAAAATTGCAAGAATCACGACAATCACGGAATAATCCCAATAATCACGACAATTACGGAATAATCCCAATAATCACGACAATCACAGAATAATCACAATAATCAAGACAGTCGCAGAATATTCACAACACTCACGCAATAATCACGACAATCACCAAATAGTCACAACATCCACAACAACCCCGCCAGTCGACAGCAGAACTCCAGCAGCCAGGCGTCCCGCAGCGAAGACAACGCAGACGTCAGCAAAAAGCAGCAGCGGATGGAGGGAGAGACGCACGACTCAATAATCCGGAAATAAAAGCGGAACAAAAGCCGAGTTTTGTAAAATTCAGAGAGACTTTATTTGCGCATGAAATGGGAGCGCGGAAAATGGCGGCGACGCCGTAGAGTTTTTCGCTAAATGGTCCCCACTTTCCATTTCGAATAAAAGGCGTTCGTGTTCGTGATATGTGCGTGTGTGTTTGTGCGTGTGCGTGTGAAGACAGTCGAACGGACGTTGCAGAAGATCTTTTTATCTTGAATATGTGATGTTATTTGAGTAATTTTGAGAAATTTTCATTACATTTGGATTTGCGACTCACTTTTTAAGGAAAGAAATTGCGTTGAGGTTCATTGTGAGCCACTCGAGCGAGAGTGATGGAAAACACTGTTATTCGTGAGATATGTATGATATCATTTATGATATATATGATACACAAATTGTTTATTTCACAGTCATTAACGGGCAAATTTATTCAGAAAACAGACATTGGAAATATTAGTTTTTGTGAAGCCGTGTATATTGTGTATATTTTGGGAGATTTGTATCAAATCCTTTGTGTGTGTCGTGTGTGTGTGTGTGTGAAACTTAAATATTCCTTCTCTAAATATTGCACACGCAATGTTCTGCTAGCCACTTATTCACAGACGTTGGAAAATTTATGTCCAACCCAATTTGTATTCGGAAGTTACGTATTTCTACGCTAAATTGAATACTTTTCAGAATATTCTGCCAGCCAAAAAAATTCATAGAATTTTTGGTCGAAGTTTCAGTCGAATTTTCAATGTTTGAAGTCAATAATTGCAGCACCGAACACATGAGTTCTGTCGCCACATAAATGAAACTTTTATTAACATCAAGGTAACGATAAAGCTCACCTGGGAAATGAAGGTATATTTTGGATATAATTAACTACTAATTATTCTTTATAAATTTTCAATACAACATCTTTTAAGTATCTCGAGAAATACCTCCACGCATATTTGAAAATAAACCAAGACAATCTCTATAAAAATATCTACACAAAATATACAAAGACAATCTCTATAAAAATATCTACACAAAGTCTGCCAAGACAATCTCTATAAAAATATCTACACAAAATATACCAAGACAATCTCTATAAAAATATCTACACAAAATATACCAAGACAATCTCAATAAAAATATCTACACATCCCTCAATAAAATACCTAAATAAATGTCTGTGCAAAAACGAGTACAAGTACTTGTGCAAATGCTAATACAAGACCTCTGAATGTGTCTAAAGAAGTGAAAGTTCAGGTACATGCACGAATACCCGGTCAAATATCTGCACACTTTCCTATATGAACACCAGTAAAAATACCCGGTCAAATATCTGCACACTTACCTGTATGAACACCAGTAAAAATACCCGGTCAAATATCTGCACACTTTCCTGTATGAACACCAGTAAAAAACCCGGTCAAATATCTGCACACTTTCCTGTATGAACACCAGTAAAAATACCCGGTCAAATATCTGCACACTTTCCTGTTTGAACACCAGTAAAAATACCAAGTCAAATATCTGCACACACAACACGAGAAACGCACACGACACTAGACGCATACACAACACAACGCACACATCCAACACAACACTTACACACAACACAACGCACACATCCAGCACAACATGCACACAACAAGCACATAACACAACACACACACAACAAGCACATAACACAACACACACACAACACCTACACAACACGCGCACAACACAACACGCACACAACACGCGCACAACACAACACGCACACAACACACATCGCTGCACAGGCTGACCGTTCAGATCTACTGAGGACAAATTAAATGTAGAACTTTGTTATGGAACTATTGCTGCAATTACATCACTTTGTGCCTCCGGGGCTGGGTGGTGGGGGTGGTGAGGGTGGTGTGATGTGGTGAGGGTGGCGAGTGTGGTGGTGGTGGTGGTGGTGGTGTGTTGTGGTGGTGAGGGTAGTGAGGTGGTGAGAGTAATGGTGTGTGGTGGTGGTTGTGAGGTGTAATGTTGGTGGAGGGAATGGTGGTGATGGTGGTAGATGTTCGATGGTGGTGTGGAGGTGATGTGTGATGACGCAAGGCGGCACTTTAGCAGTAGTGTAAAAAGTCTAGAAATAAGAACATGAGTCTCTGACAAGGAACTACTTTGCCTCTTGAAGTCATATCATTCTGTGGAGCCTTGCACTTCCTGCTACAAGCACGACTTGCATTTTATACCGAAAAATATTTCCAAGTTTTTAAATTCAATTTTAGAATGGCTCTAACATCAACATGGGAATCCCAGCGTGTCAATCCCAGCGTGACAATCCCAGCGTGGGATTGTCAACATAACAATCCCAGCATGACAATCCCAGCATCAGAATCCCAGCGTGACAATCCCAACATGTTGATGCCAGAATATTAGTATGAAAATCCAAGCATGACAGTCCTAGAGCGAAAATCCTATGTCTATCCTAAATTGACAATCCAAGCATGACAATCCTACCATGTCAATCCCAGACTGACAATTTTTGAGTGACCAATATCTGCTGCTGCAACAGCTCATCAGATGCTCTATAATCCAACATCTAATCAGATGCTCAATAATTGTAGTTGATAATCAGCGTTCGCTACAATCGCAACAGCTAATCAGGCGCTCTATAATCCAATATCATGTCAGACAATCTATTATCGCAAGAGCTAATCAGATGCTCAGTAATCGCGAAAGTTAATCAGATACTCAATAATCGCGACAGCTAATCAGATGCTCAATAATCTCGACAGCTAATCAGATGCTCAGTAATCGCGACAGCTAATCAGATGCTCAATCATCCCAAAAGCTAATCAGATACTCAATGATCGTGACAGCTAATCAGATGCTCAATAATCGCGACAGCTAATCAGATGCTCAATAATCTCGAAAGCTAATCAAATGCTCAGTAATCGCGAAAGCTAATCAGATGCTCAATCATCCCAAAAGCTAATCAGATACTCAATGATCGTGACAGCTAATCAGATGCTCAATAATCGCGACAGCTAATCATATGCTCAATAATCGCGACAGCTAATCAGATGCTCAATAATCGCGACAGCTAATCAAATGCTCAATAATCGCGACAGCTAATCAGATGCTCTATAACCAAACTCGTGCACTCCATAAGAATATCCGTGCACCACAGAAACTTCCTTTAAGTATCCACGCATGAGCCATCTAAGAGAACACAGAAACAAATACAGTACGTGTCTGAGAAGTAATGCATGTAAATACGAATTAATACTTCTTTATATATATTGAATCAAAAGTAAAAACTACGTTTCAACGAAGTAACGCATGTATATTCAAGTTAATATACTTTTTTTATATTGAATGTTTTGATTTTCTCTGCTATTTGCCTCTCCCCTCTCTTCCTTCCCCCCTCTCCACTCCCCTTAAAATTCCCCTTTAGGCCTGGCCTCCCGTTGTCACCAGCAACTGCCACCTCGTGTAGGCCTATGAGGGTGACGGCTCTATAGGCCTAACTCCAAATTATTGGTAGGCTTAGGGGGCTCAGCAACACCGAACCCAGATTGTCGTCGCTTAGGCCTACCTTCACGCAGGCCTACAGAGGGAACCGCTGCGAGGGACAAAGTTAATTAATTTTAAGCGATGATTTAGGCTCTCGATAATTAGAGATGTCCTTCAATTAGTAGAAACTTGTCTCATTATTTGATTAGTTTGATTAGCCGGTATGTTGGGTTGTTATAGAACTTATTCTATCATTAGAGAGGTTGTCGTAGAACTTGTTCTATCATTAAAGAGGTTGTCGTAGAACTTGTTCTATCATTAGAGAGGCTGTCGTAGAACTTGTTCTATCATTAGAGAGGTTGTCATAGAACTTGTTCTATCATTAGAGAGGTTGTCGTAGAACTTGTTCTATCATTGGAGAGGTTGTCATAGAACTTGTTCTATCATTAGAGAGGTTGTCGTAGAACTTGTTCTATCATTAGAGAGGTTGTCATAGAACTTGTTCTATCATTAGAGAGGTTGTCGTAGAACTTGTTCTATCATTAGAGAGGTTGTCATTGAACTTGTTCTATCATTAGAGAGGTTGTCATTGAACTTGTTCTATCATTCGAGAGGTTGTCATAGAACTTGTTCTATCATTAGAGAGGTTGTCATAGAACTTGTTCTATCATTAGAGAAGTTGTCATGGAACTTTTTCTATCATTAGAGAGGTTGTCATAGAACTTGTTCTATCATTAGAGAGGTTGGCTAATTACTAGCGTAGTTCTTTTCTCATTGTCTATAAACTTGTCTTCATATTAGAGAACTTGACTTATTATTAGAGAACTTGACTTATTATTAAAGAACTTCTTTGATTATTCGAGTACTTATCTAATTATTTAAAAAAATTGTCTGATTATTCGAGTACTTTACGTCGAATTATTCAATAAATTGTTAGTCTATCAATAAACCTGTCCAGTTATAAGAAAATCAATCTTATTACTTGAATATTTCTTGTCTGATTATTTGCGAGCTTGTCAGATTATTTTCAGAGAACTTGTTTAATTTCTAGGAAACTCGTTCAGTCGTTAGAATAGTTCTTGTCTGAATGTTAAGTAATTGATCTTATTATCAGAAAACTAGTCGTCGAATTTCTGTAGAACCTGTTCTTTTGTTATAGGACCTGTGGCCTGATTATCTGAAAGCCTGTTTTTTACGCGTGAGTTAAGAATCTATTGCGCGAATAACATGATAATCCTTGACCTCAGCAAACAGGTTTTGACATCCTAATCTTAATTTAACACGTAACCCTGATCTTAATTACTACCTAATCCTTATCTTAATCTAACGTTTTATCCTAATCTCAATAATTAACTAATCCTAATCTCAAGTATTACCTAATCCTAATCTCAATTAGTACCTAATCCTAATCTCAATTGTTACCTAATCCCAATCTTAATAAAACATAAAACCTTAATCTTAATAACTACCTAATCCTAATGTAATTGTTAATAATATTGCTTTATATGGACACATACGTCCATATAAGCCTTAATTCATGAAAACTTTATTTCCATCATATTCGTGACCGCAAAACTCGGTCACAGCTCATGTATTCAACGCATGTGGGGTGTATGAGAATAGAAACTTTCCACCCAAAAATTCATTCGCACAGGCTCTGAATGTAAAGCAAGTAAAACCTATACTTCTATAACGTGAAAGTGGTGAACAAACACTAATTAATACCTAATCCTAATCTTAATTTAATACATGACCTTAATCTTTATTCGTAACTCACCATAATCTTAATTTAATACATGACCTTAATCTTTATTCTTAACTAACCATAATCTTAACTTAATACATAACCTTAATCTTAATTCTTAGCTAACCATGATCTATAGTTTATGATATGGATAGCTGAACACTACTGAAAAGTATACAGAACTAAATTGAGTAAAATTATAAGTTTTAGAACACTGTTCATTTATACTTGCAAAATAAGAGCTTATCATTTATTTCTTTGATTAACGATGCCGAAGAGCAGACACATCTGTGTCCATATATTCGCTTAATATAATGAGCGAACATTTTTTGGAAAATAGAAACATTTCTTTGAGATATACGTGATCAGGCAAACGATATAGAGGGTCAGACTAAGTTAGTTGAGTAATAATAAAACTGAATTTATCATTCTTTTGTAGGAAACCAAACACATTTACTGTACGAATATTTAGAACGCAACGTCAATGATCATTTAATCACTGAATGTTGCTGATAATAAGGACCTCAGGTCTGTTTCCGGTATGGAAACATAAGAATAAGGACCTCAGTTCTGTTGCCGGTATGGAAACATAAGAATAAGGACCTCAGTTCTGGTGCCGGTATGGAAACATAAGAATAAGGACCTCAGTTCTGTTGCCGGTATGGAAACATAAGAATAAGGACCTCAGTTCTGGTGCCGGTATGGAAACATAAGAATAAAGACCTCAGTTCTGTTACCGGTATGGAAACATAAGAATAAGGACCTCAGGTCTGTTGCCGGTATGGAAACATAAGAATAAGGACCTCAGTTCTGGTCCCGGTATGGAAACATAAGAATAAGGACCTCAGTTCTGTTGCCGGTAAGGAAACATAAGAATAAGGACCTCAGTTCTGTGGCCGGTATGGAAACATAAGAATAAGGACCTCAGTTCTGTTGACGGTATGAAAACATGGAAGAATAAGGACCTCAGTTTTGTTTCCGGAATGAATAAATCAAAACAAGAACCTCGGTTTTCTTGCCGGTAAAAAAATATGGAAGCAAAACCAAAGTTCATTTCCAATATGGAAATGTGGAAATAAGAAGTTACAATTTAGCGGCGTTCATTTACCTTCGTTTTGAGATCCCTTGCAAAAGTAGAGGGGAGTCCGAGGGTCGCGGCTGGAGAGGGAGCGATGAGGGTAAGAGCAGTGTCACTTCCAGAGAGGAAGCCGAGACCCCTTCATTAAACCTCTTTTAAACTCTTCCTTCATCACCGCACTGGTTTATTTTACATAAAATTTACAATATTTTACTTAAAATCTCCACACCACTTCACATCCCGTCTAAAATGACAAAATCTCGTACTTTAAAAGAAAGGTCTGTATTAACGGGGTTCCCACGAAGAGTGCTTTTTGCTGGAGCAACGGCACGGCGGCCCCTGATTGGCCAGTCACTGAGCTTCCAGGCCTGGGCCAATGGGAGGCGAGTCTCGGTCATTCCAGGACACGCATGAAAGATTTCTGCATTATGCGGGGCGAAGATGCGAAAGCAATTTCTGCCTCGGATGGTTCGTACGGAAAAATGAATTTCCAAACACATTCATGAGGCTTCAGGCGATGTTTAGCAAAAGGATGCCTTTTTCCTGGAATGGTCGAGCCAATGCCTTTTTTATCAGTCATTATTGCCTAGGAAAGAGAGAGTTAATTACTGCCCTCGCTGAGTGGCAGGCTGAGGGGAGTCGACGAGGGGTAGTGTGAGGGTACGGGGTGAAGTGAGGGTACGGGGTGAAGTGAGGGTAAGGGGTGAAGTGAGGTTACGGGGTGAAGTGAGGGTAAGGGGTGAAGTGAGGGTACGGGGTGATGTGAGGGTACGGGGTGATGTGAGGGTGGGGGTGATGTGAGGGTACGGGGTGATGTGAGGGTGCGGGGTGATGTGAGGGTACGGGGTGATGTGAGGGTACGGGATGATGTGAGGGTATGAGGGTACGGGGTGATGTGAGGGTACGGGGTGGGGGGAAGTTCCGAGTAAGACAGAATCAATTAAAATTCTATTTTATCTTTAAAATAAATAAATAAGATTTCAAAGGTGTAGTAAATAGTTTCCTATTTTGATTATGAATATCGATAACATTGTCCGCAAACTTTCTATAACATGAATGAAATTTTTTTATTAGTGTAGACAATCTGTTACGAGTGACAATATTCAGAAGTATGTGAGTTAGTTCTGATTGAGTAGTGAATCTTTATTTTAAAATGTTTTAATGCATGTAGTACATTTAATCCATGTCTAATTTTTTGCTACAACTGGTCATGATTTCATGGCCTGTTTTTCATGATGTCATGACCTGTCTTTCATGACGTCATGGCCTGTTTATGATTACGTCACAACCTTTCATTCATGACGTCATGACCTATCAATCTTGACATCACAACCTATTTGTTCATGACCTGACGTCATGAGCTGCCTCTCCCAACGCAGTGATAGCTGCATTTTGTGATTACATTTCTCGTTTATTCAACTAACATTGATTAGCGACAACAACTTCTGAATATTCTTCACGCCCTTCACGTTTATCATTCTGCAACAATTCTCTTAACAAATTCGCTGCTCAAATTATAGAGATCTTTTGTGTGGAATTGAGCGCTAAGTTTTACTCTTACATGCAAAGTTGATGCAATGTATTTATTGACTATGTTGTTATTAGGGTTGTTCCTAGGATTGTTAACGTGATGAAGATGATGATGAAGCTGATGGTGATGATGATGACATGATCATCATCATCATTATAATGATGATGATCATTATGAATGATGTGAAGGTAAATGATGTGAAGGTAATGATGATCATCATCATCATCATGATAATGATGATGATCGTGATGAACACAATGATCATCATCACGATGATCATGATGATGATGGTGATGATGAAGATGATGATTGAGATAATCACCAATGTATGGATGATGACAATCGAATATCAGAGCCAATGAATACAAAAACTCCAATGTTTGATAAACTATTATTTGTATTTATGCAAATAATCATGTTGTGTAATCAACATGACTTTTTCTTAAGGCACGAATAAACAACGATAACACCATAACAACGATCAATAAACAACACTAATATCATAACAACAATAACATCAAAATGAAATCGGAAACAAAAATAATCGCAATTAATGAAAAAGTTTCGTCCAATAATTAGCCTCCAGAGCTGCTACCGCCCCATGAAAGCTTTTCTTCTAATTAATTCCAGGCACCTGGAATGTGGGATTCCTGGAATGGTTTTAATTGGGGGTTTTGTGTGGCGGCTGGACAGTGAATTGTGGTTATTGTGTGGTTATTGTGGGGTTATTGTGGGGTTATTATGGGGTTATTGTGGGGTTATTGTGTGGTTATTGTGGTGCTATTGTGGGGTTATTGTGGGGTTATTGTGGGGCTATGGTGGGGTTATTGTACGGTTATTGTGGGGTTATTGTGTGGTTATTGTGCGGTTATTGTACGGTTATTGTGGAGTTTTTGTAGGGTTATTGTCTGGTTATTGTGTGGATATTGTGGGGTTATTGTGGGGTTATTGCGGGTTTATTACGGGATTATTGCGGGGTTATTGCAGAGTTATTGTGGGGTTATTGTGTGGTTATCGTGTGGGTTATTGTGATGTTATTGTGGGTTTTTTGTGGGGTTATTGGGAGGTTATTGTGTGGTTATATATGTGGTTAATAGAACGACTATAATGTCGTTTCGTTGCAATTTATCAGGCAGTTATCAATGTTAGTTATTGATGCCGTAATTTTTGTTGCTGCAAGTAAAAAGTACCTGAGTGTTGTGTGGTGCTGTGTTGTGTGGTGCTGTGTTGTGTGGTGCTGTGTTGTGTGGTGCTGTGTTGTGTGGTTCTGTGTTGTGTGGTGCCCTGTATGTGAGGAGTGGGGCATAGCACACTAGGCACAATACAACACCCAACACACACAGCACCAAACACTGCACACAACACGACACAACGTACAAAACACATCTAAACGTAAAACATAACACACACAACACCTTACACAACAAACACAACACATCCAACGCAAATTACTACATATAAACACCAAACATATCCAACATAACAAACACAACACACACAACACGACACAACACACACATCACGACACAACACATACAACCCATCCAACACAACAAACACAACGCAAATATCAACACGCACAACACACACAACATATATACTCCAAACACACACACAACACACTGAACACGCAACACAAAATGCAACGCACACAACACACAAAGCACAACACAAACAACAGACCCAGCTTCAGTATCGCTGTACGGCACTGTTGCTGCAATTGTGTGGCGTGCGTTAATTTGCAGCTTGTGCGTTATTTGTGGGTTGATTTTACCCCACTTTTGTGACCCAACTTTTGATTTTACCCCACTATTGTTTAATAGAAGCGGTAGCGGCAATATTAGCGGTAGCAGCAATAGTTGTAGTGGCAGTAGCAGTAATGGTGGTAGTAGTAGTAGTAGTAGTAGTAGTAATAGTAGTAGAAGTAGTAGTAGTTGTAGTAGTAGTAGTAGCAGTAATGGTAGTGGCAGTAGTAGCAGTAATGGTAGTGGCAGTAGTAGCAGTAATGGTAGTGGCAGTAGTAGCACAGAATATTGCTGTTGCTTAAGCGATGATTGCTAACAACCACGAAGGAAGCCACTACCGACGCTAGCGATCAATAACAATTCGGTAGTTTCAATAACTAACTCAAAGACTTTGACTGAACCGCGACGGTCTTTGGTTTTCTTTCATTTTTCGCAGCTTCGCAGGCTTGATAACAGCACAAAATTACCGGAGGAGCCACGCTGATAAATTACAAAAATTTTAGCTACAATTAGCCTACGAACAAAACAAGGTAAAGTTTTCGTACGTGAGTTGGATGAAAGTCCCTTGTTGTGAACGTTGTGAAATTTGCCTGCCTGAGTACATAGTCTGGCAATGTTTGAGTTGGGCTGGGAGTTGGGCTGGGAGTTGGGCTGGGAGTTGGGCTGGGAGT
>JACJUY010007041.1:26065-46715 GCA_014220935.1 Platorchestia sp. MABIK
AGGTGGGCTGGGAGTTGGGCTGTGAGTTGTGCTGGGAGTTGAGCTGGGAGTTGGGCTGGGAGTTGTTCTGGGAGTTGTGCTGGGAGTCGGACTGGGAGTTGGGCTGGGAGTTTGGCTGGGAGTTGGGCTGGAGTTGGGCTGGGAGTTGGGCTGGGAGTTCGACTGGGAGCAGGACTTGGAATGGGTTTGGAAGTCAATTAAACGCATCAGTAACGTTCAGACCAATCTCGTCGGAGAACAATTAGAACATCCACTAGTTATATACAGCATAGTTTTTGACAGTAAAAATTGATAATGTCATCAATGTTAATCTGATTAATTAGTGCTCGTTAGGGCGAAACGAGTGATAATCCTCTATTCTTGAAACTTGATAGTTTCATGAACAATCGAGCTCAGACCTCACGGTTAGCCCTTGCAAATGTATTTCAAATGATTGGAATATACTTTGTGCGGTTCACCGTTTAACAGTCCGGAACAGAGCCCCAGGTCTGATAGGGTTAAAAACCAGTAGTTCTACAAATTTCCCTTGGCAATCATCAATCACATCAAAACCTTCACAACATGTCACACAATTCCGACTCACAGGAGGTAGATAGTGTGTATAGCTCTCATGCAAACCTAGCCAACATAGCACGACAGATCGACATTCCCTGTTAATGTTTAGCTCTCACGCAAACCTAGCCAACATAGCACGACAGATCAACATTCCATGTTAATGTTTAGCTCTCACACAAACCTAGCTAACAAAGCACGACAGATGAACATTCCATGTTAATGCAAAGGCGATAGCAAGTTTCCAGTTCTATTGACCATTTCGGAGGCACATTTCGACGTAGTTTTATCAGTGCGGTCGATCCCGAGTCTGATGCAAATTAAAAGGCTCGATGGAAGCCGGAAAAAGAAGAGGGGCGATCTAATTAAAGAGCTGTCCGTGTTCTCATTAGCTCTGAATGAATGTCCAGGGGAGCGCTAGGGTCTCATTAACATGCATCCCAACATGGCCGCTACAATAGACGACACAACAAAGAGCGGGGAATCTCTCGCACCCAATATGCGTAGAGGAAGCAAGCTTCATTTTACTTCGCTGAGGACATTTTGGAATCACACACGGCTAGTTGCTTGTGATCAGCTGTTACAGCTTCGCATTCGTCAACGCGAAAATGCCAATTTGCTCCCGCGGGAGTGAAATTCAAGTCGCTTCTTTTCTCCGAGAACCGCTTGTAAGCTATTGTATTGTGTTGTTTTTCTATGCGTCTTTGCACCGTTTTACGTTTCTATGCAGTTTTTACACCGTTTTACATTTCTCACGCACAATTTTATTGTTTAACATTTCTATGCAGTGTCTGCACCGCTTTACATTTTTATGCAGCGTTAGCACCGTTTTACTTTTTATACATCGTTTACACGGTTTTAAATTTCAGTCGAGTTTCTCGTTGTATTCATACGACACTGTGGCATTTCGATCACAAGTGCGTTGTCATCTTTTGTGCATAAATATTTCCTGTGCATCCCTCACTATCTGTCATACGTACCCCAGTCTAACTTTTTCGCAGCCTGCATGCATGTTTTTCGCCGCCCAAGTAATTAAATCATTTAGGCGGCGAAAAACATGCATGATCCAGCGAAAAAGTGAGACCGGGGTGAGGTATTTCTGTGGGGTAGAATTTGCTCGTGTGTGGTGTAAGATTCTTCACTTTAAGTGTTTGGGCTACATTTCAGTTACGCTTCAGGTAGTGAGCTATTAATTTAGCCCGAAAATTGTTTGGTTTGTTTAGTTTTGATATTTCCCTACTTATATTAGTTCCAATTAGTAATTAGTCGGGATTTTTTATTGACGTTATTCTGGATTCGATATTTTTCCATCCATGTATCTCTTGTTTTGATGTTTTTCTGTTCAAATGAGTTCGTTTTAATCTTTCCTCTTCGAATTAGCTTGTTTTAAGACTCTTATACTCGAGTAATTTTTGTTTCAGTGCTTTTCTCCTCGAACAAGCTTTGTTTTGGCACTATTATCTCCAAATACGACAAGTTTTGACAAATTTTGATTCAAATAAATCATGTTTTCATATTTTTCTATTTAGAAAATCATGTTTTCTTACTTTTCTAGTTGAAAAATCCTGTTTCATACTTCTCTATTCAATCAAATTATGCTTTGACGCTTTTCTTTTCAAGAAAGTCTGTTTGAAAACTTTTCCGTTCTAGTAAATACGAATAAGTCATTTTGCGTTGCATCTTTCTTTGCCAATCAACCCACCATTTTTGAAATGTGTTTGTAATAATGTTTTGGGGCTAATATGCAAATTTAAGTTCTTAATACCATACAGTCGCCTCTGTAAATATGAGTTCTTAGTTCTACTCATATATCAGGTAGCAAATAAAGTTTTGCGTGAAGGACTTGCACAGGGAACGATTAAATTTGGAGAATTTCTGGGAGAGATTTCTCTGAAAAACTTGCCGCAGACGAGTGGAAGCATGGCACAGGGACGAGTTTTTACCCCAGTTTGCACCAAGAATGTTTTCTTCGGGAGGTACCGCAGGGAAATGCTTCTGAAACGAAAAGTTTTTCGTGGATCAGAATGTCCAAGGAAAAAAGGATGGTCGAATTCTTTGAATTACTTAAAAATTCCCGGCTGGAATGTAGAGATTTTTTTGTTGTTGAAGCATGGGACATTTTGGAAAGTTTTTGTGATTTGTTCAGAAATGTGTGCGTATTCGTGAAAAGTATATTGTGAGTTTTTCTAATTGTATACATCGGGGCTGAATGTTTCTAGTTTTTGATTGAGTTAGGTAATGTGAAATTACTCTCTTCACAGTTTGTTCATAATGGACAAATGAACACTTTTATAATATCCATAAGGCAATAAATAAATTTTGGTTGCATAACCTTGGAGGACGTTAGCCATGAAAAAAATCTTAAATAAACCTACCTACTTTAGATAAACCTTAACTTCACGCAGCAGCTACCCATAGTGAACTATGAGCCAAATTGGAAACAGCTCAAATTCGCCCAAACTAAATTCTACTGATTTGGTTATGGTGTAATTGGCCTTATCCCAAACACAATTTTTATCAACTGAATTAAAAATTGTTAATAAAAAAGAGAGAACCAGGAAAATGGTGCAAAACATTTTTCGTTAATATATATTCTCGAAGCTGGAAAAGACTCGAAAAAAATGGACGTTTCGGGGATCAGAATGTCCGAGGAAAAACGGATGGTCGAATTGTTAGCACCGAGTTTGCAGTTTTATTTATCGGAAGTGAAAACTACTTGTGACTTGGAAGCCATTTTCAACTAACTGAAGTAAACAAAGTATAGTAAGCAAAGGGAAGTAAATTGAACAAGTCTAGAGTCAGCAATTTTTACTGAGTGAAATAAAATTTAGTAGTACTGCGCATGCAATTTATTAACTGAATTACCCACGGAAAAAATATTTATGACTTGAACAGTTCATGAATGAAAGTATAAGTACAAGAATGGCACTGCATAGTCTTCATGGTGATCGTAGTGAAATGAATTCAAACAATGTGCTTATCAAAATTAAAACAATAATTGTAACATTAATAATTGCCAAACAAAAAATTCTTGCAAACTTTCAACATGAGAAAAAGACGAACGATAAAATTTAACATTAACAAAATACTAAATGAAACTGAATTGTATTAGAAGTAAAGACATCAACAATAACCGTAATGCCAACAATGCAAATAAAATTACGCCAAATGCGTAACACCATCAGAAAGCGAGCTGCGATACAGGTACTGAATATTCTGCTTTTGAAAAGCTCATGGAAGATCAAATGTTTCAAATTCTATGGAATATGTTTTTTCATGTATTATACTATACAAATTATGAGAAATGTGTTTATATACAACAAATAAATAGATTATGTGGTAAATGCTGTATTATCCGTATTATATTCTACACATTATGTATCATCTACATATTATATTCGACAGATCATGAAAAATCTATTATATTTAATAGATTACGTCTCATATGCATTACATTCTAAACATTATGAAATATATGTATTACACTCTATGTATTACATCTTATTTATATAATGTTCGATAGATTATGTACTACATTAGATAAATTACGATTTACTGGAAAAAACATACGTCGGCGCTACTCCGCGCACGCAAGGCCCAGAACGTGAATTCGGAAGCTGGTGCAGGCGGCTGCAGAAAATGTGTTGTCTGGTTTTGAATATTAATAACACTATACATCCCCAGTGCCATGGGAGAGCTTAGGTTCAAAATTCGCTGATGTTTATTAGGCTGCGTTTTGAAACGATAAAATATGTTTACATTATAAATATTGCATCATAGGTGATAATTTCACAGGATCTCATTTTCGGTCTTGAGACTGTGTTAGTTGAACGGATGATAAGGCATACTTTCTAACAAAAAGTTTGGAAGGGATTGGTATCGAAAAATATTTTGGAAGCGGGTATAGCGTTTGTCGTCTGATAAATCCTTCCATTGCCCTGCTTGTCCTGAGCTCTGTTAGCGTACAAGTATTATGGTGTAGACATGTAAGATGTAATATACAGTAAACAAATATTCTGTTCCAGACAGGTAAGAAGGAATATGCAGTAAGCAAATATTCTAGCCCAGACAGGTAAAAAGTAATACAAACAAATACTCGAGCTCAGACAGGTAAGAAGTAATTTATAATAAAAACAAATTTTCTGTTCCAGACAGGTAAGAAGTAATGTAAACAAATATTTTCGTCCAGCAGGCAGGTAAGAAGAAATATATTTATCGCAAGATAAAGCAAATGGAGTCAGTGAAGATTTTCTGTGAGTTTTCTCTGAAATTGTTGAGCTTGAAAGTGAGTCCGAAATTAGGCAAAAATAGGACAGGAAAATTTTCATGTACTACATTCCCTGCAAAGCTACCGTCAAATATTATCCATGGAGTTACCCTGCCTAGGGGTAAGCAATTAGAGAAAACGAAACGACTGCCTTGGAAATTTATCGTGCGCATTATGTACTTCTTTTGTTCTCGCAATTTTTGCTACAAAGGTTTTTACTCCCAAAAACGTCTCCTCTCCGAAAAATAAATTTAAGTATCTTCAATATTTTTAAACATGTTTTAAATAATATTCCGTGAATATTATACATGAAGCGCTCAACTTCAACACAACAGTAAATACGTTAGACCACTCCTGTTCAATACATCCATTCTAGGCGAATAATTATCTCGAAAGTTCTAATAGCTCAAATATTTCAGCACCTTCAGTTTTTTAACCAAATTACACCTTATCAAAAACTGAAATTCTAGAAATTTGTGAAATTTCAAACCTTGCATCCAAAGTTTGGAAGTTTCCAAATGAAGAAACACGCATGAACAAAATAAGATCTTCTCAAAATGAGCGAAAATTTTTCAAAATATTAAGACTTTCTGAATCTTCCCCAATAAACACATTCTATAAGACTAGATAAGAATTCAACCTTAGGTATTAGGGAAACTTCCACCATAAACACCTGCTACAAGCAGAAACGATTCTTTAAAACAAGAAGAAAAATGAATTTTTTTATTTCATCAGCGACGCAAAACATAAATTAATATTAAACATATGAATAAAAAATTTTTTGAATAATGGAAATAAAGAATAAAAGGATTTTTGAATAATAAAAAAAAATAACAGAAAGATTTTTATATAATAAAAATCGAGAACAAAAGAATTTTTGGAATAGCAGAATTTTATTGGCAAAGTGTGCCGAAGATCCACATCACGAATCCCTGCCATCCCCCTATGCAGGGGCCGTAAAATAGGGGTCTCATGAGCAGGGGGGAGAAGGGGAAGGGAACAGGGGGCGAGGGCCCCATTACTGAAGAATTATCGGAAAATGTGAACGAGTTTACACGCTGCAAACACGGACCGCTCGCTCGCTCCGCACTTTGCAAATACGGCGGACGAGCCCTCATCCGGGTCTTTTAATCGACGCCATTTTTTGTGTCATCTCTGTAAGTGCGAGTAGCTCTGAGAGCATAGCTCTGTCAGAACACAGCTCTGTGAGAGCGTAGCTCTGTGAGAGCATAGCTCTGTGAGAGCATAGCTCTGTGAGAGCACATCTCTGTGAGAGCGTGGCTCTGTGAGAGCACAGCCCTGTGAGAGCATAGCTCTGTGAGAGCATAGCTCTGTGAGAGCACAGCTCTGTGAGAGCGTGGCTCTGTGAGAGCACAGCTCTGTGAGAGCGTGGTTCTGTGAGAGCACAGCTCTGTGAGGGCGTGGCTCTGTGAGAGCACAGCTCTGTGAGAGCGTGGCTCTGTGAGAGCACAGCTCTGTGAGAGCGTGGCTCTGTGAGAGCGTGGCCCTGTGAGAGCACAGCTCTGTGTGAGAGCACAGCTCTGTGAGAGCGTGGCTCTGTGAGAGCGTGGCCCTGTGAGAGCACAGCTCTGTGAGAGCACAGCTCCGTGAGAGCACAGCTCCGTGAGAGCACAGCTCCATGAGAGCACAGCTCCGTGAGAGCACAGCTCTTTGAGAGCATAGCTCTCTCAGAGAGGCACTCCCTAAAAAAACAGCTTTCAGTACACAGCTCTTTCAGTATACAGTTCTCTCAGTACACAGTTCTCTCAGTACACAGATCTTTCAGTACACAGCTCTTTCAGTACACAGCTCTTTCAGTACACAGATCTTTCAGTGCACAGCTCTTTCAGTACACAGCTCTTTTAGTACACAGTTCTCTCAGTACACAGCTCTCTTAAAGTCTTTGAGAGCACAGTTCCCTAACAGCACAGCTCTCAGAGAGCACAGCCCTCTGAGATATGACCCAATCAAAGTTCTACATATCTAGATAAAAATTCAAAAATTGCTTTCGTGATGATATATAGTCTGAAAATTGTATTTTTCCCGCCTCTAGAAAACCTGAGATGCAAGTTTGAATCCTGTTTGAAAATCTTATTATTTTCGGACACATAGTGGGAGAATAAAAATTTTATGCTTCACTTAAGGACTATTTGAGTTAGTGATTGTGTGATTTATGTATTATTGTTCGAGTGGCGTAGAGTTAACGAGACAGAAACATTGCTTCAACAGAATTAATTCAATGGCATGTAAATTATAGATGTGTTATAGTAGGCAATAATGCGCCATTTAGTAAATAATTTTGCGTACATTTAATTTGACAAATAAATTGCGTACATGAAATCAAAACGAAGGAAATCAATTTACAAAAAAAATCATATTTTTAAGTGAAGTTGTGGGAAGTGCACATTTTTAATTGAAAAGATATCAGACAAAATTACTTCCGCCAAAAATGGATCATCTTTGGTCTCAAAATTTAATTCTCGCATTATAAATTAGCTCAAACATTAAATTAAAAAATATTGTAAAGAAATCAAACACTGAAAAATAGAAAACAGAAACTGAAGACTGTGAAGTATAATTGATTTAACTTCGCGGATAAAAAGTACAGAAAATACAGTTGATAAAAAAGGATCATTCTGAATTAAAAATAAGAAAATTTAAAACAGCGAAAAGAAATGAAATAATTTTTGATATAATTTCGTAGAAAAAAATAACAGAAAATACCAGTGAGGAAAAAAATTACTTCAAAAGAAACAGAAAATCCAGAAAACTACGAAATGGAAAAGAAATAACCTCGGAGATAAAATGATAAAAAATAGCAGTGAGAAAAAAGCCACATTTCAAAAGAGGCAGAGTAAACAGAAGACATGTGATGCTCCAGACCCAGGAGTGAATGGGACCTGGGCAGCGCAGACGTCTTGTATTACCAATCAGCGGCTGTGTTGCTGTTCCCGTGTTTTGGGGCAACTTTTGTGTTGCTCGCTGCAAACAGGGAATTTTGGAGGAAAATTCGTCGAATTTCAGATATTTCTGAAAATCGGCATAAGTTTTACGCGATTATGGAAATTTTTTATTTTTTTGAGCTGATTCTCTGGAGATGAAAGTTGTCAGCGTACTTTTTTTTAAATGAATTTTCAGCAGACCAAGAACATTGTAACCATACTTGTTTTTGTTCACAAGAATAGTGTTAATTAAACCTATTTCAATTATATTAGAATTAATGTGGCAAATAAGTAAAAAAATTAATTCCAGGCTCATTTAATTTGTAGATAAAATCCCAGTTTGAAAATGGCGTTGACTGGCGATGTAGAAATCTGCAACAGACTGAGAAAATCACAAGTTGACCGCAATAAAGTTTCTTCGTATAATGTAAAGAATTTAAGTTATTTCAAAACATACAAATTCAGGCGAAACTTCATTGATTTTTATAATTTTTTCATCCTATGTTATAAAAAACTCAATTATAAACATCTCATTTTTTCCAAATGCTGTGTATCATATTTCTTCAGTGCATGTTTTTCATTTCACACAACCCTGTTTACAAATCAATATCAAATCATGCATCTGTATTTCTCACGGGAATCTAAAAATTAAGAATATTGTCTCCGAACTCTGAATTTTTTTAATATACATTGCTATATACCCTCCAATGTGAACTCCTTAAAATTACGTCAGTCTTGAGAAAATTAGCTAGAAATTCTTTAGCTAGCATACAGTGTGTATTTTGTAATGCAGCAGGTATCATGTGATGCAGCAGGTATCATGTGATGCAGCAGGTATCATGTGATGCAGCAGGTATCATGTGATGCAGCAGGTATCATGTGATGCAGCAGGTATCATTTCATATCAGGATGAATGAAACAAAAAATACATTCACCGTGTATGATCTATTTCAGTTTGCAAGAAACATATTTCAGAAGTAAAATTATCAAACGTAATTAATTCAACCAGAAATATATCCTAGTCTAAATGAAACTGCCAATATTTCCAGGAAATGATAATTAATAACAGAAACTAGTTTTTAGTCGTTGAAAACATCTAACAATTCAACTAGAGATCTTTCCATAATGACACATTTAACATATTTAGAAAGCAGTGAATTCCCATTACATTTCGAACTTATTCCATAATATTGTGGACCAGCCATTCTCTAATATTGTGGACCTACCATTCCCTAATATTGTAGACCCACCATTCCCTAATATTCCCAATTACATTTTCAAGCCATTCCCAAATATTTTGAACCAGCCATTCCGTAATATTGTGGACCCACTATTCCCTAATATTCCCAATTACATTTTCAAGCCCTTCCCTGATATTGTGGACTAGCCATTCCCTAATATTGTAGACATACCATTCCCTAATATTGTAGACCCACCATTCCCTAATATTCCCAATTACATTTTCAAGCCATTCCCTAATATTTTGAACCAGCCATTCCGTAATATTGTGGACCCACTATTCCCTAATATTCCCAATTACATTTTCAAGCCCTTCCCTAATATTATGGCGCCGCCATTCGCTAATATTGCGCCCCATTTTAGACGTACATGCGCCGAACATCTAGGCAGCGCGCGCTGACGCCGGCCATTCTGGCGCAAAAATTGGGAAACTCGTTCATTTTAGGCGGGAGCGACGGTGCTTATGATGATCATCAATAATGACGAGCAGCGCCGGAATTATTCATTGGAAATTCACGCGCGAATTATTCGAGCAAACGAGGCGTAAAAAGGTGAGTGTGTGTAGCGATGTCGGCCGCCTAATGAAAGAGCTGTGTGGCTTCTCATTAAACCTGCAGCTGCGGCCCCTTAATGGGCCGGCTAATGAGAGCGAGATGCGGCCTATTCAGCAGAGATGTTAATGAGGAGGCCTTGTTAGTGCACGCAAAATGGCGCAGGCTTTCTATGGAAAATGGCCGAGTGTGAAAATGGAATTCGTGAGAGTGAAGCTGGTGAGCGTAGAAGTAGATTTGGTGAGAGTGAAGCTGGTGAGCGTAGAAGTAGATTTGGTGAGAGTGAAGCTGGTGAGCGTAGAAGTAGATTTGGTGAGAGTGAAGCTGGTGAGCGTAGAAGTAGATTTGGTGAGAGTGAAGCTGATGAGCGTAGAAGTAGATTTGGTGAGAGTGAAGCTGATGAGCGTAGAAGTAGATTTTGTGAGAGTGAAGCTGATGAGCGTAGAAGTAGATTTTGTGAGAGTGAAGCTGATGAGCGTGAAAGTAGATTTTGTGAGAGTGACGCTGATGAGCGTGGAAGTAGATTTTGTGAGAGTAAAGCTGATGCACGTGTGAGAGGGAAAATAGTGAGAGGGAAACTGATGAGCTCGCAATATCAGAATACTCGTGAGTAAAACTTGTTCCAATGGGTGATCTTCATGTGAAATTTTTATTATCTGTGATTGCGTAGAAAAAGTTGTGAGCGATGACCATTTCTTGAAATGGATTGCCTGCATGTTTTTAAGGAATTATTTGAATACTTTAAATTGTATTAGCTAAAAAAAATTAGGTTTGATTGGATTGATATTATATTAGTTGAAGAAATGAGGTATGGTTGGATAGATATTTTATCAGCTAAAGAAATGAAATACGAATGTATAGATGTTTCTTGAATTTCTTTCCCAATGTAAAATTTTGGCTAACATCGTGCAAAACTATTATAATATTATATTTATAATCACAAAAATACTGCATGACTTAAAAAAATTAGGAAATTCAAAAAACAATTGCATTTTTACTTATTTCATTTTTGGTTCTTTCTCCCACTAATTCGTCATTAACTTTTCTTACTGCAATTCTAAATTTTAAAGATTAATTCAAAAGGATATACAGATGCCTAGGTTTTAAAAGATATTACGTCGTATTAGCGGAACTATTGGACGCAAAAAATCTTCTGCTAACCTGACTATAGGCCCCATACAGCTTCTACTCGCCACGATCAAGTCTAAACTTTTAACATCTGGAAACGTTGAAGAGTTAGAAAACGTTCATTTCATCTAAAAAACACAATTTTGTATTTTGGCGAGAAAAAAGAACAACTTGCATGGTCGAGTTTGAAACTGAGCTTGCTCGTAGACTGTATCGCTACGACGACTTGAAATGTTTCGAGTGAAATTTTACTGACTTAAAATGTTTTAAGATAAGAACTGAACGTTTCAAAATCCTGGTCATCAAGAAAAAACAAGATAAGAGCTGAATGTTCCGGATCGTCAAAAAACTCTACGGATTTTTCATCGAACGTTTCACTTACCCCTACAACTAAACTCCTGTGTTGTGACCCATAATGCGAGTGAACTCATGAAGTGTGTTAAACACAAATGACGCTAGAATCACTTAAGATGCTATACCAACTCTGATGTCATGTATTTCGTGTCGTTTAATTTAACAAGTTCTCCCGTTCACGAAACGAGTCATGTGATTTTTTTACAGAGTTAGATGCTCATGATGTACTGCGGAGTCGAAAAAATCTTTCACATGCGTTGACGGTTTCCATAGCAACACGCTAATGAAGGGTTTATTTACCAAGTTCCTAAACGAAAATTAGAATGTCCTGAGAGTATAAATAGTTATGCGATGTTGCCAGCGAAGACTAATGAGGGCAAGTGAATTAAACTTTCTTGTAAAGAAAGTCTGTAGGGAGATGAAACTGATCACTTAGCTTTAAGGAGTTTTTTCGGGGAAGTTTATATATTTAAAAAGTAATAATAAATTTTAAAAATAGTACATAAATATGTCATTTACACTTACCTCATAAGCCTCGTAACCCGTTTTTTGAACAATAATTTTTCGTATCTTCCACTCTAATTTTTATTTTAAATGATACATTTAAATAGAAAATATTTTTGGACAGCAAAATGGTTCAGAGCTAATCATATGCACTGTTCAAAATATTGCATGTAACAGAAATGCAAGAGCTAAAAAAATAATCAATGAAAGTTTCATGATACAGTTCGAAATTTTAGTGACCGTCTATGAAATGATAGAATCAATTTTTCAAAATAATGATAACAATTTTGTTCATCATGCTCATCACGACTTAGTGTTAGCATGTGAGGAGCTAGAGCTCTAATAATAATAACAAAATACAGAAATACCGCATTGACTTGTGTGGTAAATACAAAAATAACGCATTGACTTGTATCGTAAATACAAAAATAACGCATTGACTTGTATCGTAAATACAAAAATAACGCATTGACTTGTCTCGTAAATACAAAAATAACGCATTGACTTGTCTCGTAAATACAAAAAAACGCTTTGACTTGTCTCGTAAATACAAAACTAACGCATTGACTTGTCTCGTAAATACAAAAAAAACGCTTTGACTTGTATCGTAAATACAAAAAAAACGCTTTGACTTGTATCGTAAATGCAAAAAAAATATATCACCTTGGCTCTAAATTTCACTTGAAAGTAAAAAGCTGCGTTAGTTAATATGTATAAACCTCGACGCGTCAACAGCTACAGTAGAAGCCGTTAACAATATTTACTCTTCAGTAAACACGTAAAGAACGCGGCGCGTTAAACCCAAATTTCACTTGAACGGAACGCAAGAAATGACTGCTTACAGCCCATCTAGTTCCGGACCGAAATGGCTGAGATATGAGGTATTGAAAAATAAAAATTGAATTTCTATCCAATTGATCTAATTGTAAGAAGCTGATAGCTATTAGAAAATCTAAAGAAGTTACCTTGTACGATATGTAATTGTTTATTTGTAAGAAGTTCGTCGCAATCAAAAAGATTAAAAGCAGTTACCTACCTTGTACAATATGTAATTATTTACCTGCAAGAAGCTGATCATTACAAGAAAATTAGAAGTAGTAACCCTGTAAAATATTTTTATACTACATCTTCTTTGTTTCACTATTAATTTTGAGATAAGTACTGCACCAAAACCGTGCAAAGTTCATCCATAAACTTATTCGAGTTTCATGTTTTTGTTCTTCTAAGCCGGTGAATTCGATGGAGAGGAAGATCCGTGTAACGAAGCCGTATTTTTGTAGGCACACGCTCGCTTTTAAAGAAAGACATCTAAATTTGCATTGTTATTGCGCAGTTTTTGCTCCAAATCCCTGTCTCGGTTTGAAATCTTGCGCGTTTTGCATTTTAAAATTCTCATCATTCTTCCTCTGTTATTCGCATGTGATCCTCTACATTTATACTTATGGAGTGTTCGTGAGGCATTACTCATATCATGTATTGAAGCTAAGCTTGGTTCCTATTGGTCCGACACAGGCGAACTCTCATTGGCTGTGCCGAATCCAGGGGCAAGATTGGCTGGAATTTTTATGCCACTCGACGACCTGTGCTAAGCATCGACTTACACGACAGGATTCACGCACACGACACCAACGTACATCTCACTTACACGCACGCACTTACACGCAAATGAGCCATGTTTCAAGCTTCCCTTAATGAGCGCATGCGCAATTGTGTCCTGGAATTCAATAGGAACGCTACTCTGGAATGCTAAAGAGGGGAAGGTAAACTGGAATCGTATTACCGTCTGATGAAGCACCTCGCCTGAAAAAGCATCTTTTAATTAACTTTGCTGCGGCGCAAGCCTTCCAAAACCTCCTGCATGAGCAACCTCGACGAAAAAACCTTCGGGAAATTTACACCTAAAATAGATTAGCGCGAGCGGCGCATGAATATGAAGCGGCGCATGAATGCCAAATGAACGCTTCAAATGAGACGCATACGAGATGTATGAGGGTAATATCTGGGGAACATGAGAGCTTCTTAATGAGTGTGCATGAATGGAATATATGTGAAATATGAAGCTTCTTAATGAGTATGTATGAATAACAGGAACGATGAATGAAAATTGTGATTTCCCTTGCGTGACACATCAATCAGTGAATAAATAATGAAATGTTGTGGCAAATATGAGAGGATATGAACCATGATCATATACAGTGTCAATTCAGGTGTTTATAAAGCGTGACTTGTAATATTGAAGCATCCTACGAGCAAAGCCGCGATCAAAATTCATTGCAAGTCATTGCTTATTCGAAAAGTCAATGCTTGTGAAAGCGATAGAATATTTGAGGGAAACAAATAAGGAGCGATCGAATTATGTGAATCCTACTGCAAAATATCCTGATGAAAGGATAAAAATATCCTTTCGAATCCTTCTGCAAAATATCCTTTTGAAAGGATAAAAATATCCTTTCGAATCCTTCTGCAAAATATCCTGATGAAAGGATAAAAATATCCTTTCGAATCCTATTGCAAAATATCCTGATGTAAGGATAAAATTATCCTTTCGAATCCTACTGTAAAATATCCTGATGTAAGGATAAAAATATCCTTTCGAATCCTACTGTAAAATATCTTTTTGAAAGGATAAAAAAATCCTTTCGAATCCTACTGCAAAATATCCAGATGAAAGGATAAAAAAAATCATTTCGAATCCTACTGCAAAATATCCAGATGAAAGGATAAAAAAAATCATTTCGAATCCTACTGCAAAACATTCTTATGATGTCCGTACTATAATGAATATTGAACAATTCAGTCACGCAAACTTCCATGAAAACCCGTTATGTTTGAAAGTATATTTTGCACAGGATTAGAGTAGAAGCGGAAAAAAACTTTAAAGTTTGAAAAAAGTGTGAGTGACAAAAACTCTCACTAATGGGATTAGAAACGTAAGGAATTTTGATTAGAATGACGCGTACTCGGCTACAAACGACAGCTTGCTGCAGTGTACCGGCAGCTGGCCTACGTGCACCTCAAGTCTTATGATACAAAAGTAATTAATGCTAATGTTAGGAACTACACAGTGCATCAGTGAATAGATACTCACATGCTTACCAGTTGCATGCTATAAGAGTGGACTTCAGCAAATTAGAGAGAACCCAGTCTAACTTTTTCGCCGGAGCATGCATGTTTTTCGCGCCCAAATCGCTTAGGCGGCGAAAAACATGGATGCAGGCGGCGAAAAGTCAGACTGGGAAGCTCATGTTTTGATGAAATGTCGAACTGTGTAGCTAGATAGCGGTAATAACGGAAAAAAATACGAATTAAAAAAATGACAAAAAAAACGATGCTGCATCTTCGGTATAAAACATATTCAATAATGACGAGTTTGCAAATATATGCGCTAACAAGAAATCCTGAAGCTGAATCTTTCGTTCAAAAAAACAAATTCGAAGATGATTTTTTCACAAATAGATGCACTGGGAAAAAATCCCGATGCTGCATCTTTGGTGTAAAAAACATATACGCTATTGATTATTTCACGAATAGACGCGCAATTTTTGTTTCGTTCCTGCACAAAGTTACAAGTTGTTAGTGCATATATCACTGCTGTCGATGTTGCAGTTTTGGTTGAGAAAAAACACCACACGATTATAATTATTATGCAAACAAAAGCGCAGATTTTATCTCTGTAGGGCGCAAAGAAATAAAAATGATCGTTATTGCTGTTCCCCTGCCGCTATCTTAGATACGTAGTTATTATGTTGGCCCTCTAGCGAGTTTAAGCAAATGAGTTTCGTAGATTATCTTTCCCTGAACGATGGATTGGTTCGACAGTCGTCATGTGCTAGTTTACTTATTTCTGAATTTTTGTTTCTTCCCAATGATTAAAGTAAAAACTACGATCAAATAATTACTCTAATAACTACAATTAGTAATAAAAAATTCAATAAAAGTTTCTCTATTTTCTCATACAGTGAAATGAGGGCAAAGATGCAGACAACACTCAATTTGATTCGTGAGCAAAATTCTTAGCATTCTGAATAATTAGCATTACGCTCTTAGCACTCTGAGTAATTGGCACTGTGAGGTGTGAGTATTGCGTTCTTAGCACTCTGAGTAATTAGCACTGTGAGGTGTGAGTATTGCGTTCTTAGCACTCTGAGTAATTAGCACTGTGAGGTGTAAGTATTGCGCTCTTAGCACTCTGAGTAATTAGCACTGTGAGGTGTGAGTATTGCGTTCTTAGCACTCTGAGTAATTAGCACTGTGCTTTAATATTTAATGCCCTACAAGTTGTTAGCACCGGAGAGAGACTTGCAGATGCGATAAAAGGCTCTCTCTTTCAGAAGCTGTAGAGATGCTACACTGATCCCAGGGGTTGGCACTGAACTCTTTTATGTTACCTGATTAGCTAATTGAGTTTTCTTCTTCCTGCCTGAGTAGTTATTTGAGTCTTTTTCTCGTTGCCTGAGAAGATAGTTGAGTCTTCTTTCTGTTACCTGAGTGGTTTTTTAAGTCTAATTATTGTTACCAATGAAGTTATTTGTTCTTGTTACCTGAATAGTTTTTTTCAGTCGCCTATTTGTTATCTCGTCTATTATTGATAGCAGCAATTCTTCTCACAAAAAAGATCAAAGTTTTCTATTATAACTTCCACACTGGAGCATGAATGAGAAAATTGGGATCCTGTTTTTCTACACAAAAAAATTAACGAATCGTCAGCGCACACAAGCCATTCTTGTTAACCACATTGAGAATTTAGGTAAAGCTGTTTTTTTTAATTAAGAAGAATTGCTTTTGTTTGTTTTTTTACTATGCTAATTCTTTTCCGAAAATTGGCAAGGTGTTCAAGCGCGGTAAAAATTCCAGAAAAACTTGCATGTATCTCTGAGCTGGCGCAAAGTCATGCGACAGTTTCCAATTTTATTCCTTGCCTAAAAATTGGCGAGTGGCTCATGCAGAATATGAGCGGTAATCCGGTCGAGAAGCGATAATCTCCTAACGACATTGCCATGCACAGCCTGAAGCTAAATTTGCTTATCAGTGGTCCGGTATTTCGAGAGAAAAACTCTACGGGGACTGAAATCCACCTTTGACGCCAGAATCTAATCACGCGCTCTCTGGCCAGGTGCGACGCTGTCGTGTGTTCGAATGCTGTCACATTCGACGCTGGTGTGTAGATGTAATCATGTTGCTTCGCATACTTCATCGCGTGCGATGGAAATTTAATTCATTGACTATCGTGTATAAGTAATCATGTTGCTTTATTGATGATTGTGTGAATGAGACTGTGTTGCTTCGCATACTTGTGTGCTGTTACCGGATTTGATAGAAGTTGAATTTATTGGCGATTGTGTGGATGTAATCATGTTGTTCCGCATACATGTGTGTTATTATTGGATTTGACGGAAACTGAATTCATTTTCAAAAATGGTTCGCTATTTTCCAGCACTTTCCTGCATGATCGCAATACACAGCACATAATTGTTTGACGTTGCAACAACAAAAAATGGAGTAGAAATTCTCGGTGGGAAGAATTTTGTGATGATTAATTTTGTTTTCAAATTTGGCTAGTTAATTGATTCAGATGTACGTGTCACGTACCTTTAAAAACTGTTTGTCATTTTTTTAATTTTAGTTTCTACGGTTAGAAACACAATCTACTTGGAGCAACTTTTGAAACTTGTTCAGCATATTTTACCAGCGAATGAATTTGTGTTATTACAACTAAATGTTCACTTCTAGTAACAACACAATATTGACCCGCACGTTTGAATATCAGCCTTATTTAATTTGCTACTATTTCACAGCGTGTTATTTAAAAATGTACGTAAATATTGAAGAACTGTATCGAATGTTCTTGTTTGGAGTTTGTGTCAACACACGTGACAATCTCGTTGGTCAATTTCAAAAAGTACAATCAGCTGATCTCAATGAGCTCACTCGCGCACGTGGAGAAAATCTCATGGGTAAATCTCAAAAAGCTCCCTCGTGCACGTGGAGAAAATCTCATGGGTAAATCTCAAAAACCTCATTCGCGCACGTGGGGAAAATCTCATGGGTAAATCTTAAAAAGCTCATTCACGCAAGTGGAGAAAATCTCATGGGTAAATCTCAAAAACCTCATTCGCGCACGTGGAGAAAATTTCATGTGTAAATCTAAAAAAACTCATTCGCGCACGTGGAGAAAATCTCATGGGTAAATCTCAAAAAGCTCATTCGCGCGCGTGGAGAAAATCTCATGGGTAAATCTCAAAAAGCTCACTCGCGCACGAGGAGAAAATCTCATGGGTAAATCTCAGCCATAGAAGCCACGCACATGTAGCGAATCAAATGAGCAGTTCTCAATGAGCACACTTACGGACAAGTATCAAATCAAGTTAGCAGATTTCATGCAGCACGTCAACGCACGAGTAGAAAATCTCGATTGTAAATCTCAACAATTTCACTTATGATCATAACAAAATCATAATAGCACACCTCAATAGGTAAATGTACACTTACGTACATTAGAAAATCCCGTAAGAAAATCATTATAAGTATACTAACACTCATTACAAATTCCCAATGTGAGATCTCATTAAGTACATTTACTCACATTAGGAGACCTCTCTAGCAAATTCACGAGCTCACCTACCCTTGTTGGCTGGTAACCCAATGTCGGAGTGGAATCAATACCATGTAATAAAAAGCTAAGTGTCACCCTAAATTTATAAATAAAGAACTAAATATATATTTTTTTCTGTACGAAACTTCTCCTATGTTATTACAATGGAAATCTCATTGAACACCTGAGATTGGTTGGTCTGTTTCTCTGCGACGCGCATGTAAGGATGCTTAATGGCCGTATCTGTGATACGAGTTTCACCAGTGCACAAGTGCAAGGATATTTTAATCGCGGGTACTGTTGTAATGAATATTTTGTTTGTCATCCACATCTGGGAAGTTTGTCTGAAGAAAATATCGAATCCTGTCATTTTTGACAGGTCGTGTACAATATGTAGTAATATAGAAATTTTGCCTCTAACGTTCCGTGAAGTGGAAGTTTAAGAAGACGAGAAGCAAGATAAATGAACTTTATTCTGTTTTTTCACATTTCTGTCATTCCTACTTTATGTATTTGAAAGCTCACTCTGATATGAGGTGAATAGTTGTTTTTACGCATGTTTTTCAGACTTTTCAATCGTTTTTTTAGCTCAAGTGATTTTATTTTAGAGTAAAGAGGTTCATTTTGCACGAACACTTTATGTCTTTACTAACTTTGTTGCAAGAAAAAATTACTTTCAGGTCTCATTACAAAATTGAAACTTCAGATGACGAAACTTGAAACGCAACACCTTCTTAATCGCAACATTTTAACAGTTAAGTACGAAGTAAAAATGAAGCGATGACTTCTTTTTAATCTAATTTTAAATAAATAATCTTTTATTGCACACGCCCACATCCAGGCGCCTTGCATCTTGTGTATATATATGTATATGTATGTACTTACTCCACTTCGACTCAACCGGCAGGAAGAAAAATACACAGGGATCAAATTTCAAACGAAATTCAAACACAGTCTTTAGACACAACTTCATAGATATGGTGTCGATTTAAATGTCCATTGAGAAAGTTAGTGTTCCGTAGTGAGACGTAAAATTACAAAGAAGCGTGCGTTTTCCAAGTCCGTGCAAAGAAGCGTACGTTTTCCAGGTCCGTGCAAAGAAACGTTCGTTTTCCACGTCCGTGCAAAGAAGCGTTCGTTTTCCACGTCGATGCACAAGGCAACAACGCCATTTTTTTCTTGACGGCAACGAACACTAATCGCGATCCAATCCGGTCGACTTTACTTGTTTCGCTGGCCTGTGATTCCAGAGGATTATATGGGTTTGGAATCTCTCATCCGTGCTTCAATTATCTATAGCTTAGGAAGATCAACTGGAAGAGCATCGGAGATCCTCTTCGATCTCCACAGCAGATCCGGATCCCGGGATCGAAACCCTCAGCTGCTACAGGCTTTTGGCGCGAGTTGGTTCAGTTCTTCCGGGCTAAAGAAATGTTGCAATGCGATCTAGAGCCGAGCAAATGTAAGCCTTTTATTGGTGATTGTTTATGAGTCTGTCTGTAGAATAAAATGCTATTGATTGTCACACATAATGAAATGCTATTGACTGTCCGACATAATGAAATGTTATTAACTGTTATGTATAATAATACAGATACGTAGTGAAATCAACACAATGTAACTGATCTCAAAGGTATTTAACTATACTGAAAAAGATGTAGGTAGGTAACGAGATTTTAAACCCTTTTTAGTTCGAAGGACTATTACTGCACATATAATAGCAAAAGAGAAAAGCATTTTATTATTAATAGAAATTATCAACAAAGTTTCCTAGGAATGAATTACTTTTGTTACTGGAATCAAAGAGTGAATGAAAATTTTAGCGCGGGCTGAGATGCTCACAGGCTAACCAAAACTTCCGATGAGCCAATAAACATTGTTTACCCTCACTTCAGGGGTTAAACCTACACAGTTACCCTGAGCCAATAAACATTGTTTACCCTCACTTCAGGGGTTAAACCTATACAGTTACCCTGAGCCTATAACCATTGTTTACCCTCACTTCAGGGGTTAAACCTACACAGTTACCCTGAGCCCATAACCATTGTTTACACGCACTTCATGGGTCAAACTTACATAGTTACCCTGAGCCTATAACCATTGTTTACCCTCACTTCAGGAGGTAAACAATAACAGAAGCAGCAGTAACCAAACATTTTCCCATAAGTAATAAAGGATAAACTGCGGACACGTTTTCCATTAAAGTCTCATACTAATGTGCGCTGCAATTTCAACTTTCATTAGTGACAATTGATGATGCAATGACACCATGAATAACCAAAAACATAATTATTTTAGTCACCGTATTACATAATCTAGAAACAATTATAAGTGTATTTAATTGTTATAAGTCTAGCTATTGCATTACAACAATTATTGTCAATACTAAATACTGTAAAGCTGCTGTGTACAGCTGCAAGGCTGTTGTGTACAGCTGCGAGCACAGCAAGGTTGTTGTGTACAGCTGCGAGCATTGCAAGGCTGTTGTGTACAGCTGCGAGCATTGCAAGGCTGTTGTGTA
>JACJUY010007042.1:4154-26029 GCA_014220935.1 Platorchestia sp. MABIK
CTCAGTGACCGTATCTGTGATACGAGTTTCACCAGTGCACAAGTACAAGAATATTTTAATGGCGGGTGCTGTTGGGATGGATATATTTGTTGGGCATCCACGTCTGCAAGATTTATTTCAGCAAAATATCCAATCCCGTCATTTTTTACGGATCATGTACACTGTTTTTAATATAATTAACATTTTCACAAACTTTCATGGATGTACTTTAAGAAAAGGAAAATGATTTTCGTGAAAAAAAATTGTGAGTATAATTGGTTTGAAAAAAATATATAGGGTGAATATCCGTAGAAATAAAGAAATATTTTCGGGGTGAAATTTTACAAAGCCAATATTTCGAAAAAAATAAGTTAAAAAAAGGAGACGTGGAAACAAAGTTCATACGAATGCAAAAGATATTTTAAGGTTACTCGAATGATAAAAAAAAGTCTATAAACAAGCATCATTTTCTTGGACCAAATACAGGGGTCTGAAGGAATATTTTTGCCCGAGAAATGCGTTTGTAAAAAGCATTCACGAAAAATAAAGAGATTTGAAACATTTTTGTCCTCCAGACACTGAGCTCAACGCAATTGCGGGAAACTTAGCTTCTTTGATTGTTTTTAAAAGATGCTCAGTATACTGCGATTGTATATTCTCAGTATCCAGCAAAATGTGAGTAGTAGAGTCGGAACCGTGAATAAATGCAATTTTATTAGAGCTACCTGAACAACTTTAAAGCAATTCCACAGTGTAAATAACCGATAGATGCGGGCATTAAAGTTCCTTATGGCGCTCTATAGCATACAAAGGAGTACAGGAGTTACCTCTATAGCGTACAAAAGGAGTACAGGAGTTACCTATGGTCCGCTGGGGGGCGTACAGAGGGCGGAACAAGGTAGGGACGGCTCCACAGCCGCTGCAGCAGAGCCACACAGCCACCACACACGTCGCCGTCAGGTAGGAGGTCATGCTCAGGGTCTTCTGTCTGTGAACATTTATGAGAAAATAATAATAGAATATTGAATAGAAATGGTCTTGAAATGTTTTAAAAATTATATCGCATAAGAGAAAAATCTTTAATAAACTAGATTTCCTTTCATCAATTTTTTGCAATTTCAGCGAACCTTTCGAAATACCCTAAATTACCTTTATTTATTTTCCTTCAATTTCAGGGAACCTCTCGAAAATACGATAATTCAGTGAACCTTTCGAACCTTTCCTAATTGAAAGACCCTTTATAACCTTCCCTAATTGAGTGAACCTTTCGAACCTTGCCTAATTGAGAAACCCATTATAACCTTCCCTAATTGAGTGAACCTTCGAACCTTGTCTAATTAAGTGAACCTTTCAAACTTTGCCTAATTGAGAGAGCCAATCGAACCTTCCCAAACTTTCAAATTTTACCTAATTGAGTGAACTTTTTGAACCTTGCCTAATTCTGTATATTTTTCGAACCTCACCTAATTGAGAGAAACTTTAAAACCTTATTCAGTTGAGGAAACCTTCTAACGCCTCTGCCTCTCGTCCACGACTGCTCAGATCCTCCTCACCAGCCACAAAACTTCCCTCCGTTTCCAAAACAGTTGAATTCGACACCCGACACGCAGCTGTATTTATCACAACATGTCTTGTGAATATGAGTTCTTCGGGCATACAAGCACGATCCAGTGCTTGCTATAACATGTCTTGTAACCGTACTTCGTGATGCCATAACATGTCTGGTAACATGCATAGCCCAATGTGTTCTATAAGATGTCTGGTAACATGTTTGGCACAATGCTTTCTATAACATGTCTGGTAACTTGTATAGCCCAATACGTTCTATAACATGTCTGGTAACATGTAAAGCTCATAGCTTGCCATATCTAGCATGTTTTATGACATGTACTGCGAGGCATTTACCAAAAATAATAATGGTTGCATAATGCAATTAGTGTCGTTGCATAGTGGAAGTAAAATGATATTTGAAATAAATATTTTTACGAAGCGTAATTCATGGTTAAATTTATCCTTTTACTTTCAAGGTGAAAAAGAAAGACTTGGTAGTGACCATTCTACAAACATTTCTCTTTGTTCGAATATATAAGTGAAATGAATGATAATGAGAGTAATTTCATTATTAAGAAATTAATGAAAGTAATTTCTCGGTTAAGATATTCTTTCAGTCACATTGGTTTTTGTTTCATGGTTTTTGTTTAATAGCCGTTTTGTTTGACTAAAAAGAATTTCAGTCAAACAAAAAACTTCTTTTTTTGTTTGCCATTGCTAGATAAAAGATGAAAAATTAATCTCAGAATTACAGATTTTCGACGTGGTTTGTATTTTTCTTCTTCCTGGTTTCTTCGATTTGTACATTTTTTCGCTCAATGATGAAGTAATATTAAGATTAAAATTTGTAAGGAACCACGAAGCGTTTTATAGATTAAGGTAATTCACTTTAAGGGCATTAGTCCATAAAATTTCTCTTTGGAACATTTTATCAGCGTTCTGTCATACCAAGTTTAATGTTTTCAACGTCAACTTAAAATACTCTCTTGCCAAGGGATACACCAAATGCTTTACACGTACTATGATTTTCACCGTTTATACGTTTTATAATAAATTTACATTATAAAATGTGTAATGAATACATCTTACATTTTACAGTGAATTTTACACTACAAAATGTATAATGAGTCCATGTTACGTTTTACATTGCATCAACTTTGTATGCGATGAAACCTAATCATTCAACATTTAGGAACCCTTTCATTTTTAGAAGCTACTAAAATTGAGTTATTAAAATTTATTTCATTTTAGTAGCTCATTGAAGCCTTTACTTAGGATCCATCATAGATCTTCGGCAGAAAATGTATACAGGCCACTACATATATACTCCTCTGTGACTGTTATAAATATCCTACGAGGATATTCATAATATTAGAAAGCAATATTTTGTTTGTGATTTGATGGCATAAGATAGCAATATTTTTTTGTGTGCGTGTTGACATGTTGATTTGTGACGTTTGATGCTCGGGTTAAATTTTGTGTGTTATTTCTCGGTATGTTGATTAGATTTTGTGTTATTACTCGGTGTGTTCACTGGTGACGACCAGGTACTTGTGTTAAATTGAAGCGACTATGAAGTTATTCACGAAAAACTTTGTTATTTTTCAAGGTGTTTCTTCTTTCTCTTACGCCTTTTTTTTTTGACCCTACGATTTTGATTCAGAGTCAATTTTTCTTAAGTAGATGCCCGAAGATCCAGTTTAGTGCTAATTTATGTTAAATTAATTACAGACTATTCAATTCAGTGCTGAATTGTGTGAAATTAATAACAGACTATTCAATTCAGTGCTGAATTGTGTTAAATTAATTACAGACTATTCAATTCAGTGCTGAATTGTGTTAAATTTATTGCAAACTATTCAATTCAGTGCTAATTTGTGCTAAATTTATTGCAAACTATTCAATTCAGTGCTAATTTGTGTTAAATCAATACAGACTATACAATTCATTGGTAATTTGTATTAAATTAAATACAGACAATCTAATTCCGTGGTAATTTGGATTAAATCAACTACAGACAATCCAATTCAGTGGTAATTTGGATTAAATCAAAAACCGCCTATCCAATTCAGTATTTATTCGTGTTAAATTTGCAGCAGACGAATCAATACAGAGGTAATTCGGGTATGATTTCTAACATTTAAGTTTTTGAAGGTTTTTACCTCGGGCTGTAGCAGATGTAACAACATTCTGTTTCATTCCCTTCAACTTCACCTAATTGACTTATATTCATCTAATTCAGGATGAATAAAACATTTTCATCACTTCTCTCTTTACTTTTACTCCCTTTTTATTTAAGTCATGAATCCTCCCAATGAATTGAAGACGAAGTGAATCTTGATAATGATATCAATCAAACAAATTATCTCAATTGATTTTTCATTTCAAACATCTACTCCCTCAATCAATCTTCTATTTCAAGATAATTTTTCCCTTGGAATCAATTTTCAATTCTAAAGATCTTTCTTTTCAGCCAATTTTCAGTTTTACGAAAAATCTACGTCCTCCATCTTTTTCCAGTTCAAAGGATGATCTATCATTTCAATCAATATTTAATTTTAAAGTTATATTCTCTTAATCAATTTTTATTTACAAACATCAATCCTCTCAATCAATTTTCAATTGCATAGGTCTATCCTCTCAATCTACTTTCAATTACAAAGATCTATCCTCTCAATCAATTTCCAATTGCATAGATCCATCCTTTCAATCTATTTTCAATTACATAGGTCTATCCTCTCAATCAATTTTCAATTTTCATTTTCAAATATCCGTTTCCTTAATAATTTTCTCCACAAGAAAAAACTTATATGAGATTGTGTGAATCAACAATCACAAGTCAAGTCCTTGAAAACGTGCAAGTTAAATCATGCACATTTTCGTACAACTGAAACAAGTTATTAATTTAATCCTAATCTCATATTATAGATAACAATGTACATTGCTATCTATAATTTGATTGTCTCAAGCACATATTTCAATTTCTGATGTTCAAAATGATTAATCCCCTGATGCTTTCAAATTTATGATTTCTAATTAAGTTATGATTTTGGAGTAAAATTACAATATGTCTCATGTACAGAATATAAATATGTAATGCGTGTAACTGATTTAGGTTCAGAACTTTCAAAAATCTTAATCCAAATTTCGAATGCTCGCAGTCATTTTTTTTCAAACTTTTAGTATAACGGCACCCCATTTTTATTGAAAACAGATCAAACCATTTTGCGATGCAATATACCATACATCTATCGGACATTTCTGAAAATATAATCCCATTTCTCAGGGCAAAATCCGTTCGTTTTTACTTTCAGAAGTGCTGCTGTTTAAATTTTTTATAGACTCGAAGTATTCCAATTTTAATTTTCTGTAAATGAGAACACTGAGGCTTTTTTTTTGCATCAACCTCAACGCCTTTTAACGACAACAAAATTCAGAAACCAAAAAAAAATTTCAAACTCGAATTTCACGAATTTCACGAAATTAAATATCCCGAATTTCTCACTTCAGTGTTGGGAGTAAACTGAAACAAACACCGAAATTTTTGCGACGATTTATTTCAAACAGATGAACCATGTCATTGTACTGCATAACTAATTGTATGGAATTGTGTACCTGAAAGTAATTATATTAAACAATAAGATGAACCATGTTATTGTATTTGAAAACTAACTGTATTGTAATATGCACCTAAAACTAATTGTATTGTATTATGTACCTAATACTAATTGTATTGAATACTTAGGCAAACTCAGTAATTGTCTTGGATAACTAACTGTATTGTAATGTGCACCTAAAACTAAGTGTATTGAACATTTAGGTAAACTAAGTAATTGTATTGGATAACTAACAGTATTGTAATGTGCACTTAAAAGTAATTGGATTAAACAATTAGATGAGCGATCAAATAAAAATACAAAAACCATCAGACCGCAGACTCCTCCACAGAGACCTCACCATGCCATCAAATTTTGAAGTTGTTCAATTATTAAAGAATGTTTGTAGAGAAAAGTTTTTTATTTTAAATAACCACGTCAGCAAGACACGAACACACCACATGCACCACCATGTTCACCACGTCAGAAAGTCGTGATTACAAAACATTTCCAACATTCACCACGTTCACCATGTCAGGACAATGTAATGCATCACTGCTGAAGTGAGGGTATCATTGCAGGCATCATTTCAGAAGTGAGGGTATCATTGCAGGCATCATTATGGAACTGAGGGCATCAAAGCATCACTATTCACCACGCCGCTTGTCACCATACGAAATGATGGTGTCGGAGTTATCGGCATAAATGAAAGTGAATTTGCCTTCGTCGGCGAGGCCGTGGAGGGCGGCGACGTACTGTAGGAGGGGCGGAGGAGGGTATTGCCCTCCAGAGGCGTACACCCCTCCTGTGGCCGCTCCCTCCGTGCCTGGAGGGAAATTGGAGGGAGTGTGAGGGGATTTGGGAGGAATTAGAGGGAAATTGGTGGAAATTGGTGGAAATTGGAGGGAACGTTAAAGGAAATTGGAGGGAACGTTAAGGGAAATTTGAGGGAACGTTAAGGGAAATTGGAGGGAACGTTAAGGGAAATTGGAGGGAAAGTTAAGGGAAATTGGAGGGAACGTTAAGAGGAAAATTGGAGGGAACGTTATGGGAAATTGGAGAGAAAGTTAAGGGAAATAGGAGAAAATTGGAGGAAATTAGCGGGAGCGTTTAAGGGAAATTGGAGGGAACCTAACCTATCCTTACATATTCTAACCTATCCTATTATAACCGAAACGATCCTGATAATTTGTCGAACATAAAAAACCGTCGGCCCATTAAAAAATTATACAAAAACCTAACATATCCTAACCCAATATATCCAAACCTCTCCTATCCAAACCTCTCCTATCCTAACCTCTCCTATCCTAACCTCTCCTATCCAAACCTCTCCTATCCTAACCTCTCCTATCCAAACCTCTCCTATCCTAACCTCTCCTATCCAAACCTCTCCTATCCTAACCTAACGCAGTGGTTCCCAAACTCTTTTATTTACTTCCCCCTTCTCAGGAAGTTTTTACCTATTTTTTTTACGCCGTGAGACCTTGCCGCCCCCTAGTGGTTAGTTATCGTAAAATTTTACGGAAAAATTCTCGAAAAGATGAGCGGAAGCGCCCACTTTAGGAATCACTGACCTAACATATCCTAATCTCTCCTAACCTATCATATATTAACCTAACTTAAAACCTATCCTAACCTATCCTATCTTGATAAAATGTCAAACGTATCAATGCATGTAAAGAAAAAAAAACAGAAAAACAGTTTATTTCCAATAGAGATGGTACAAAAGTACCATGATTGGTTTTTCAAAAATCTTAAAGTTAATACACTTAGATGATACACTAAAGGCGATCTTTTGATGCAACACTCAGGAATTCGGTATCCATGATACCCCAAACTCAGAAGACAGCGTAACGGACGGACTAAGTAACTAACTAACTAACTAAGCGAGGAACATGTAGAATATCATATAGATTATCATAATCACCAGTCCTGGGTTGCGGGAACGAGATTGGCTGCGAGCCAGCGTTGACAGATGACGTCATCACCGCCACGACCAATAGAATCATCGCAAATGCTGCCATCTTGATCACGTGAGCCTTGATGTGTGGGGTACCGCTGCGTGTGTTCAGTTTTGTAATTAGTTTATTTAAATAATTTTAAGTAAATAATTTTGGTTAAATAATTTTGTTAAATAATTTTGGTTAAATAATTTGACTAAAATTAATTAATTTAGTAAAAGTAATGTTCAGGAAGCACGACCTTATTATTTGTTTGTTAGTTCATAAAAACAACGAGTTGAGCGAACTGGTACTCATTGTTATTTAACGGAGTTAAATAATGAGTTAAACTGATTCGTGATCATTTTAAATTAGTTCATAAAAATAACGAGTTGCCATTAAATCGTACTCACCATACTTTTACACGTTTCAACGATCGCATTTTATAAGAGCACACATAGAAGGATCTCCATCCAGGATTTTGGAGGATATTGAACCAGGATACCATAGATATCAATGCAGCATATCAAAGGATATTAACACAGGATATCAAAGGATATTAACGCAGGATATCAGAGGATATTAACACAGGATATCAAAGGAAATTAACACAGGATATTAGAGGATATCAACTCACGATATTAACCCAGGATATTAAAGGATATTAACACAGAATATTAAAGGATATTAACGCAGAAAAGCATAGGATATTAACTCACGATATTAACCCAGGATATCAAAGGATATTAACACAGGATATCAAAGGATATTAACGCAGGATATCAGAGGATGTCAACTCACGATATTAACCCAGGATATCAAAGGATATTAACACAGGAAATTAAAAGATATTAACGCAGGATATCAGAGGATGTCAACTCACGGTATTAACCCAGGATATCAAGGGACATCAACCTAAGGTAGCAAAGGACATCAGCCTAGGACATCAGTGCAGGATGTCAATGGATGTCAACCCATATCAACCCTAGATAAATACAGAATATTAAAGGATATCAACGCAGGATATAGAAGGATTTCCCTCCAGACTACACACCGGCAATCCAGGTGGGGCTGCGGCCACTATCACTATGCCTACCACAAAACTAGGTGCCTCTTATAGGCCGTGCGAGACGCAACAGTTTTCTAAACACTTGAATTTGTTGTACCAAATCTGGCTTTTTATTTGTCACAACTGTTTTGTCTTTTCTGCTTTTCATAACATTTTCACACCATTTTGTTCGCTTTTAAATTTTTAGTGAAATTGCGATTTAAGCAAAGTGAATATCGGTTGCCTTATTTGTCACAACTGATTCGTTTTTTTCGGTTTTTCATTACTGTTTCCTTATTTGTCAAAACCGTTTTGTCTTTTTCTGTTTTTCATATCTGTTTTGTCTTTTTTGTTTTTCATAACTGTTTTGTCTGCATTTTTGGTGTTCTGTCAACTGTGAACCTTGCCAGTTATGTGAGGCTTGGCTCGCTCTCCTGTTGTGCTTTTAACGGGAATCTGCTTTGATGGGAAATTTGAGAAATTGATTTTTATGAAGTTTTGCTTCAAGTTACATTTTTTCAAATTCAAATTTTCAAATTTTTTCAAATTTTCAATATTCAAATTAATAAAAGAATTTTAACTGTATTTTCGTGGGAGGTATAAAATATTGACGAATATAAACAGTTTTGCCTAAAATTGGATTATAGTTCGAAATTTAAAATACTAACTATTAATACTATTATATGAATAGTTTTGTTTAAAATTGTGTTTTTATGTGAGGTATAAAATACAGACTTATAAAACAGTTTTGCTTTATTTTATTTTTTTTCCATGAGAAGTATAAATACTGATTTAAACGAGCAGTTTTCTCTAAAATTATGTTTTGGTGGGTGGCATAAAATAATGTTTTAAATGAACGGTTTTGATTTAAATCGTATTTTCGAGGATGAAATAAATGACTGACTAATATGAACAATTTTGATTCAAATTGGATTTTCATGGGAGGTATAAAATACTGATTTAAATGAACAGTTTTGCTTGAAATTTTATTCTCGTGGGTGGAATAAAATATCGATTTATGCGAACAATTTTGTTTAATTACATTTTTTGTGGAAGACATAATAACCTGATTGGCGTATTTGAACATTTTTGTTTAAAATTATGTTTTTTCACTGGGTTAGTTACTCGATGTAACTAACAAGAACAAGAGGCGGTGCATTTTCTCCCATTGAAATGACCCTACAAAACAGTCAAGACCCATGATCTGACGCCCGTGGACATGCATGTACGCACACATGAGTAAAAGTGTCAAATGTGCAATTTTATTTGACTCTAATAATGAAATTCTGCCACTACGTAAAGCGACTTCACATATGTATATCCTTCAGAGTACAAAAATGTTCTAGCAGAGATTAATGGAAAGATTCTGTCAATGTTCAAAAACACTTAGGTCATAGTATTATTTTAAATAGTGTTCTATTCGACTTTATTCTAGGATAAGCGAATGTACCGTCGTAAGTGAATCTCAAAATAAAACTACCACTCCAAAACCTATAGTTTATTATTCAAGATAGTATTTTAATATGTGAATGCAATAATTGAATTCTAAAATAAAGCTGCCACTCGTCAATAAGGAATTAAAATTGAGAAATCATTCGCAAAATATTACACGCAAAATATTTTGCAACATTTTATAAAAAGAATGACGTTCCCTGTTGAAATTCCGAATATAGATCAAATGATTGCATGTGTACGGTTTTTTTTAACCTACCTGCCTATGTTTTGCAAAGGGATGTGGCGTTCCGTGTAGTTAAAACATTGATCACGTGTTTGAAAATATCGTTTCATCTGAAGCCAAGCTTCAGGTGTCTTGTTTCACTCCCAGCCAGAAACAAGATTCAGACTACACACAAAAAAAATGCTCACGCACACAGAAAATATCATCAGTTTACAAAAAAACGATTCAAACGTAGAGAACAATATCATATGTTTGCCAAAAAAGAGATTCAAACGGAGAGAAAATGTTATCAGTTTGCCCAGACTGTTGGGTTAACAGAAGGAACCTCGGATGTTATGTAATTTTTTGGTTCTGTTGTTTTCTTTTCTTGAAAAACAGAAATGACTTCGATGGGTCTGGGCGAAAAATTCTGTCAGTAGAATTCCAGTCGAGGAGGCGACACTTTTGTGATTTTAATTTGCAAGTAAGATTGAATTTGAGATAACTTGGATTTAAGTAATTTTAATTTAATAAGTAATTTTAATTTAATAAAGTAATTTTAATTAAGTGATTTAAGTATTTTTAATTTAATTTGGAAGTAAGATTGAATTTTAGAAAAAATGAACTTGAGAAATTCCACAAACTGAAAAAAGAATTCCATAAAACCAAGGAGGAAAATTTACGCATATTTACCAATACATGTTTCGATTAACAATATTGGTAAAATATCACATTCATTTTAAATACTTTCCATTAACGAGGAACCCATTTTCTCCCTAGTAAAATCAATTACACTCTTTTTATTTGCTTTTTGAGAACGTGAAAAACACATTTCTTAGAATGATATAAAACTTTTTTAACTGAGAACCAATTTTTTGTTATCTTTCAGCAATTCGGAATGAGCATGACTTCGTTTATGACCGTTTTGACCATCATGGTGATCACCATCACCATCACCACCATTGCAGCTCATCACCACAACAATCAACAAGCACGTGTCGGACGCCATCTCATAGCTAAGAGAGGTGAGTAAGATAATCATCTGAAATATCATTAGGATTAATTTTTTTTTTTAAATATGATTAGGAATAATTTTTCATTTTAAATATCATTAAGATTAAATTATCATTTTAAATATCATTAGGATTAAATTATCATTTTAAATATCATTTGGATTAATTAAATATCATTAGTAAGATAATTATCAAAAATATATAAATAATTCAAAGCTAATGTGCCTAGACTGTCAAAATGACGTTGTTTTTTCGAGGTGATGTTATCAAAATTTCTACCTGTGAACATGATCTTTAAATTACATTTTACAGACCAGCAATTTTTTTCTTTTTTGCTTCTGAGACAAAATAGCAGGAAATGAAGCAATACAAATAAATTGCAATTCGGAAAAACATGAAATTTGTAGTCATTGTGTGGTGTTCATGTGTCCAGTTTGCGGAGTGGCAGTGACCATTTTGAATGGTGGACACATCAACCAAGTAAACTAACAAGCAAACAAACAGACAACAAACAATATTATTTTACGAAGGGGTTGTTATGACATGCTTTATAACTAATTTCAAGCTTTATAACAAATTTAAAGGTACTATGTACTACATCATTGTTACTCAAAAGCATACCTATCGCTAGCCCAGCCCTACGACCCATTTCACGGTATCATATATATATATATATATATATAACAGCATGATTTTATAAAGGCATTGTTACTAACGGCTCTACTACCTACTTCAAAGCATTTGATCCAATTAGATACAATAAAATTAAACAGTCATTATTATTTCAAACCCTAGAACCTTTTTTGCTGTATATTTTCTTTTTTTCGTTTCCTCTACTACCTACTTCGAAGTATTTACTCCAATTGCACGCATCATTATTATACAAAAGTGTTACAATTCCCAGTGACATACCCTACTTTGTGATATTAATTCTTATTTTGTGGTATCAATTCTTATTTTGCGGTATTAATTGTTATTTTGTGGTATCAATTCCCGTTTTGTGGTATTAATTCTTATTTTGTGGTATCAATTCCCATTTTGTGGTATCAATTCCCATTTTGTGGTATTAATTTCAATTTTGTGGTATTAATTTCCACTTTGTGGTATCCATTCCCATTTTGTGGTATCAATTCCATTTTGTGATATTAATTCCCATTTTGTGGTATTAATTCCTATTTTGTGGTGTTAATTCCTATTTTTTGGTGTAATTCCTATTTTGTGGGATTAATTCCCATTTTGTGGTATTAATTCCTATTTTGTGGTATTAATTCCTATTTTGTGGTGTCAATTCCTATTCTGTGGTATTGATTCCTATTTTGTATCATAATTTCTATTTTATAGTATTAATTGCAATTTTGTGGTGTTAATTCCTATTTTTTTGGTATTAATTCCTGTTTTGTGGCATTAACTCCTATTTTTCTTACACGTTCCAGACGTCCTGGAATCAATGGCCATTCCAGGTCCGGAATACGGGCGTAAAATTCGAGGACATTCCAGGGTCCCTCGCCACGCTCCACCGCCGCCCGTGGCAGATTTGCTCACACAAATGAAAGAAGCGGCCTCGTCGGGCCAGAACTGCTCCTACGTCTTTGCTGACAACTCTGACGTCAGCATTGTGTATTAAATCGGTTTCTATGCCATAAGATATATGTGATCCAAATGTTAAGTTATGCGTTCGTTCTGAATCTGATGTTGCAAAAACACAATGGATGCGCTCTGAATTTAATGTAACCGAAAATCACGCATTGGATGCGTTCTGAATCCAGCACGTGAAGTATATTGGAGTTTATGACCCAATTCTTTTAATTGTCCTCTTTAGCCCTCATGGCATTATATGATACTATTATTATTAGGAATTCCCAATATTTTGGTTATCATTATGAAGCCCCTAGATTTTTATTATTAGTGTGAATCTCGATATATTAATTATTAGAATTAATCCCTTTTTTAACTCATTATTATTATGAATGCCATGATTGCAATTATGATGTATGCTATGATTGCAATTAGGATGAATGCTATGATTGCAATTATGATGTATGCTATGATTGCAATTATGATGTATGCTATGATTGCAATTATGATGTATGCTATGATTGCAATTATGATGAATGCCATGATTGCAATTATGATGAATGCTATGATTGCAATTATAATGAATGCTATGATTGCAATTATGATGAATGCTATGATTGCAATTATGATGTATGCTATGATTGCAATTATGATGAATGCTATGATTGCAATTATGATGAATGCTATGATTGCAATTATGATGAATGCTATGATTGCAATTATGATGAATGCTATGATTGCAATTATGATGAATGCTATGATTGCAATTATGATGAATCCCCGTCTTTACGATTATAATGTCCTCAAGATTGCGATTATTATGATAGCTATGATTGCGATAATGATGAATGTCCAAAACAACAATAATTCTGAAAACTAAATGAGAGACTATTTTCAATTCCCGTGACTTACATAGGTTATGATAAGTCTCAATGATTGCCTTCATTATCAATCGGTGACTTTCATTATCATTATCGTATTTATCGTATTTGGAAGATTGTTTTGAATCCTACATCATAGCAATCATTTAAATTATATTTACAAAGATGACGAAGATCAGCTCTGGACTTATGATGCAAATGTAAGAAAAAATTATAAATAATCTTAGCTTCTTAAGCTAAATTAATTCTGAAATCATGGGATGGTTTTACGCAGGTATATTTTCATTTGGGCTTACTTTCATACAACTATATTTTCATTTAGTTAAATTTTCATGTAGTTACATTTTCATTTAGTTATATTTTCATGTAGTTACATTTTCATTTAGTTATATTTTCATTTAGTCGTAGCCGATATTTTAGCCAATACCTTAACCAACACCGTAGCTAATATCGCATTAATGTATAGTTGCCAATATCCTTGCCATTGGCGTAACCAATGTCTTAGCCAATATAGTCGATTTAATAAAAAACATAAAAGAAAAAAATAGGTTAAAAGGAGGAAATGAAAAACTGCTCTTGATCAAGATATGTAAGTTATACGTAAGAATCATTTCTTTCTTCAAAATCCTTGCCAGTATTTTGAAATTATAATCAACAGAACTATAATTTGATTTTAATAAATTATTAATTATGTAAATTAGTATAATTCATTTATTAATTATATAAATTAATACAATTCCTGTTTAAATTATATTAATTAATGGGATTCCTGGATTAATTAAATAAATTATAATCAACGATTACTTGCAATAGGATTTAATGCGAGACGAACGCTTGAACAGCTATGAAAACATTCAAATAATGGTATACTGTGGGAATTAATCAATAGTCTGTAATGCGAGTGAAGCCGAAATTTGAAAAACGCTAAAGTCAGTTTATGCTTTTTGAAACTATTCCATCCAATATTGCTGTGAAATTTTGTTTTAATTTCAAGCAATGTTTTTTCAGTACAACTCAATTTGTTTTAATTAGTTAATAATTAGTTGTTGTTAATAAGTAATTGTTTTAATTGCCAATATATGGTAATTTTTGTGGTTAACTTTAAATAAGCAGGTTGTAAGCTGGTAATACCTAATGTTAGCACATTTTTATGTATTTTTATGGTACTTTTTACGCTTTACCACAATGGAGGCGACATTTCACAGTCACAGCTCCACAGTCCCGACAATTTCATATGTTCATGGAGTACTTTTTTATTTGTAATGACAATAAACCACAAACCTAATCAAAAATGTTGTGAATTCATGTAGTATTTTTCATTTTTACCCCTCAGACTTTATAAAAAAATGTCTTGAGCGTTTGAAGTTCCTTATTGATTATATAAACGAAGTATGATTTCTGGTGGGCGTATTGCTGAGTCTATCCCCCAGCCCAGTCTACGTTTTCGCCGCCTGCATGCATGTTTTTCGCCGCCTAAACGATTTAAGGGATTAGATCGCTTAGGCGGCGAAAAACATGCATGCAGGCGGCGAACAAGTTAGACTGGAAGGCAGATGTTAGAATTTAGGAACATCTTCACCACGCCAGAGACAATAACTTAATATCCAGCATCAATTTCTAAGATGAATTTCCATAATTAGTTTCCGAAATTAATTTCCAAAATTGATTTCCATTATTAATATCCAAAATAAAATTTCAAAATCAATTGATCAATTTTTCATTGAATTCAATTTCCGGCATTTTTCTACAGAATCAATTTTCTGAAGACGTTTAGAGAATATGTTATGCCGATAAACATTTCACTAATGAAGCCACTTTTAAAACGTCACTAAACGGGTGATTTATTTGACTCTCACTAATGGAGTCACTTTTTGACAGTCATAAATCAAATGACTTTTTGACAATCACTAACGGAGTCAGTGCTCGGAGGGACTGCATTTTGCTATGCAAATAAATAATCAAAACGTTTACTAGAATATAAAAAACGCAATTAGGCCCCTTAATAATTTAACGGCAGCAGAATTTCAACATATTCGACGTGCATACAATAACGGCATAGAAGGAAAAAACTGCAAAGAATACGCTTACTTCCAAATGTTTATTTATTTTTCAGTTTTTCAGATCTATTTATTTTTCCTTATGTTGAGGAAAGAGTAACCTCTGGTACTTTTTCTCCGAAGTCTAAGTTTCCGCAGTCTAAGTTCCCCGAAGTCTGAGGCCCTTGACACTCTTTGGCCGAAGCCAAAGCCCCTGGGTAATCTTTCTACAAGTCTAAGACTCTTGAAACTCTATCCACGAAGTCTAAGCCCTTTGGTAATCTTTCCACAAAGTCTAAGACCCTTGGGACTCTTTCCCTAAAGTCTAAGACCCTTGGTGCTCTTACCCCTAGCTCTAAGTTGCCCGAAGTCTAAGTTTCCCAAAGGCAAAGTTTCTCGAAGTTTAAGTTTCTCGAAGTCTAAATTTCCGGAAGGCTAAGTTTCTCGAAGACTAAGTTTCCCCGGAGGCTAAGTTGCTCGAAGTCTAAGTTTCCCAAAGGTTAAGTTGCTCGAAGTCTAAGTTTCCCGAAGGCTAAGTTGCTCGAAGTTTATGTTTCCCGAAGGCTAAGTTGCTCGAAGTCTAAGTTTCCCGATGACTAAGCCCCCCGGGCAGAGCCGATGGCCTGGAGCTGCTGCTGGATGAACTGGAGGGCCGTCCAAATTTCCTGCCTCTGGTTGGCGATGGAGGTGAGCATTTCGACCACCTCTTTTCGGAACTCAGGGTCGGCGGTGCCGGTCACGATGTTCGTGTCCGAGTTGTTGGCGTAAATGAACACATGTTTTCCACCGTTGCTGGCCGCAGATGTGGACGATCTCAGGGCGTCCACAACTGCCTGTGGCACGTCGCCTTCATCGACAAACTTTTCTCCGTCCACGACGATTGTCCTCGACCCTGACGGGGGGACTGCTGAGGCTGGGGAGGGGAAGGGTTGGAATCAAATGGGGCTGAATTATGGTAAATCAGTGGGGTTGGAATCAAATACAGTTGCATCATGGAAAGACAATGGGGTTGAAATGAAGTACAGTTGTTTCATCGAAGGACCATGGGATTGAAATCAAGAACAGTTGTATCATGGAAAGACAATGGGGTTGAAATCAACCAATGATGAATTATTATTCATCTCCTATAATTATAGGGAATCAAATGGGCTTAAGGCAAGCACAGTTGCATCATGGAAAGTCAACGAGATTAAAGTCAAGCATAATGAAGTTATGGGTGGTCAACGAGAATGAAATCATCCGTAGTTGAATTATGGAATTATTGGCGATAAACGAGATTAGTCGAAGGCCACAGCAATTGGATTAACAATATTGGACACGAATAAAATTATGATTAATAGGAAAATCGAACGGGACTAAAATCAAGTTCATTAATACTCATAAATAGAAGGTTACAGCTGGGAAAAACGTAAATAATTCGAAATTTAACCGACGACAAAAAACATTTACCTCTAGTCCAGGTAAAAGCGTCAATAATCCTAAATTAAATAAATGATGCTAAATGTTTACCTCTAGTCTAGGTAAAAGCGTCAATAATTCTAAATTAAATAAATGACACAAAATGTTTACGTCTATTCCAGGGCAGCGGCGCCGAGCGCCCCAACGGCGGCGCCCGACCGTTGGGGAAGCGGTTGCTCCTGTAGCCCGAACACAGCGCAACCAGCACCGCCAGCACCACCAACTTGCCACACACCGCCATATTCATGTTTTACCTGTGTACCATACAGTTTTGTTACTGTAAACAAAATATCAAATGAATAACGTCCCAAAAATTTTGATAAAAATTTAACGTGTTAATGTTAATTTAACGTGTTAATTTTGTTAGTCTAAAAAAATTACAAATAAATGACGTCCCAAAAATTGGGATACAAGTCAACTTACACCGTAGAGTTTTGTCAGTGTATACAAAATATCGAGTGAATGGCATCCCCAAAAACTAGGATAAAAGTCAACATATTAGGTAAAGTATCCAAAAACTGTAGTAGACATGAGCTTATGAATGAGGCTTCAAGGTATTCAATAAGGGTATAGGTAAACAGTTAGGTGAACATCTTCATAAAATGTCGACATATTGAGTGAATTGTCCTCCAAAGGATAGAATAGATATCAGTATGTCAAAAAATGTCGATACATTGAGTACATGGCCTCTCAATAACTGTAATGGACGCCAACACATCGAAAGAACGTACACTGTGCAAGAGTGGAATTGTTAATTTTTAAGTCGTTCATGAATGATTGTGACCAGTATAAGAATATATCTTCCTGTAACTCAGAAAAACTGCAATAAAGAATGTTTATCAGTTAATAGGAACACTCTGGCTACCCTCATTGAATAAGAGTAGGGACTATTGCAAACTTGTGACTTCATTATAATCAAGTTCATCAGTGAACAAGAATAGGGACTCTAAATATTTGAGTCTACAGTAAAATGAAATTTATCATAATACAAATATGAACTCTAAAAACTAGCGTGTGCATTAAAATAAAATTTTTATATAGAACGAAAAGGTACTCTGAAAACTACCGTCTCCATTGAAGTTAAATTTATTGTGGAATACGAGTGGGAACTCTAAAAACTAGTGTCTGTGTTGAAATAAAATTCACTCTTGAAAACGAACAGGGACTCTAAAATTTATACATTGCGTACGATTGAGATGCGCGAAACCTTCCTTACCTGCTGGGACCAAATCACCAAATGCCTCTCAACTCGCACAGTTCGAGACTAACCTACGTTTTGTACCTGCGCTGTTTTCAACTATTCAAAACTTTCAATGCACTCAAATTTCAGAATTTAATTCTGTGCCAAAACACAGGGGCAGCCTTTCAATACATTGGAATTTCAGGGCGCACTTCGGCATCAAAACACACGAGGGCTGAACCTGACATTCTGCGTCAATATCAAAGTTTGATGTCTTGCTGCGGAACATGTTTTGTCAGCTTGTTTTGGGACGGAAGGAAAAATATGAATAGGTTGATTTCTTGCTATGAGTTTTGTGCGCGTCGGGATTAAAAGCTGAACGTTGTTTATTGACCAAATGTATACGACATGAGCATAGATATTGGAAACCGGTTTTAGTATAGATATTGGAAACCGGTTGTAGGCGACATTGTTGATCGTAATAATACATATGACTCAATCTAGGGTATATCCCTAGAATGGGGATTAGAAACCGGTTGGGGCAATAGTACTGATCATCCATACCTATATATACCTAGAACATACCCATATATCCCTGTTTATAAATGCAGAACATTTATGAACATGCCGAACATTTATGAATGTGTAGGACATTTATGAGCATGTAGAACAATTATGAATACACGGAGCATTTATGGACATGCGTCACATAAATGAATGTGCAGAACATTTATGCTCATGAAGAACATTTATGCTCATGAAGAACATTTATGCTCATGAAGAACATTTATGCTCATGAAGAACATTTATGCTCATGAAGAACATTTATGTTCACACAGAACATTTTGAAACATGCAGAACATTTAAAAACGCACGGTATTAACCTATAGAACATTTAGAAGGCTCAGTACGAACATAAAGAACATTATTGAATACGTATAAAATGTACTCTTTTCAGGTACCAAACGTTATATTCTGGTGAGAAATAAATATCCACCGAAAAAAAAATTTTAGATTAATCCTTGTACAGTTTGGCGCTTGCAATATGTTTGAAAGAAAAAATTTCATTGCAGTGACAACTCTGCTAGCCTGGGGAAATTGGAGGGAAATTACTTTTTTCAGGCAACGGACCAGCAACGCGAGAATTGAACACAGGAATTGAACGCAGGAATTGAACACAGGAATTGAACACAGAAATAGAACGCAGAAATAGAACGCAGACATTGAACGCAGAAATTGGAGGGAAATTACTTTTTTTGGCCCAACAGACCAGCAACGCAGAAACGATCAGATTGTCAGGGGTCAACTTTGAGGTCAACTTTTGAGTGAACTTTGAGGTCAACTTTGAGGTCAACTTTGGAGTCAACTTTGAGGTCAACTTTGAGGTCAACTTTGGAGTCAACTTTGAGGTCAACTTTGAAGTCAACGTTTGAGTGAACTTTGAAGTTAACTTTTCAGTGAACTTTGAGGTAAACTTTGGGGTCAACTTTGGGGTCAACTTTGGGGTCAACTTTGGAGTCAACTTTGAGGGCAACTTTGAAGTCAACTTTTGAGTGAACTTTGAGGTCAACTTTGGAGTCAACTTTGAGGTCAACTTTGAGGTCAACTTTGGAGTCAACTTTGAGGTCAACTTTGAAGTCAACGTTTGAGTGAACTTTGAAGTTAACTTTTGAGTGAACTTTGAGGTAAACTTTGGGGTCAACTTTGGGGTCAACTTTGGGGTCAACTTTGAGGTCAAATTTGGGGTCAACTTTGAGTCAACTTTGGGGTCAACTTTGAGGTAAAAAACACGGGCCAACTTTAGGGCCAAAGACAGGGGTCAACCTGAGCCCGAAAAATTCAAACACAACACCCATCTGAACTATACATAAAATGTGTAATCAAAAACCCCGGGGGTTTCTTAAAATACGTACAACAGACTACACAGGTTGGATAAAATACCGCCAGAACTGCACGGGTCTGCTTATATGTCACTAAAAGTTATTTCTATTCTATTTAAAGTTATTTCAAGTTACTTCTCCTTCCTGCATCTTCTGCTTCACTCTGAAACCTAACATTATACCTGTGCCCTGTACCCGTGCCCTGTACCCGTGCCCTGTACCCGTGCCCTGTACCCGTGCCCTGTACCTGTGCCCTGTACCCGTGCCCTGTACCCGTGTGCCCTGTACCCGTGTGCCCTGTACCCGTGTGCTCTGTACCCGTACCAAGGTGTTACTAGAAAAGCAAAATCAAATATTCCTTACAATAAGAATAATACAATAGTGTAGTGACTACGAGCCTAACAAGCCTGAAGAAACTAATTTACGATCAATGAAAATGTTTTCGGTTTTAAACGAAGGTTAATTGAAAGCTTAACCAAAACATTAATTAGAATTTCTCATTAATTGGAATTTCTGTTTAACATCGAATGCCAAAACTGGAGGGGCCAATTCCATTTCCTCTTTATGTTACGAACAGTATTAAATGGAATTGATTTTTTTACATTTTACGAAGAGTATTAAATGGAATTAATTTTTCAAGTTTTACGTAAAGTATTAAATGGAAATTAATTCTTTTACATTTCAAACATAGGGTATTAAATGGATTTAAATTTTATATATGTTACGAAGAGCATTAAATGGAATTAAATTTTTACATTTTACGAACAGTATTAAATGGAATTAAATTTTTACATTTTACGAACAGTATTAAAGGGAATTAAATTTTATTCGTATTATGAAGTGTATTAAATGTAATTTACTTAACAAATGACATTAGATACACCTACATTTCAGCGTGATATGTGTTCATTTCTACTAAAATTATGGCAAGCAACTCGCATGAATTTACTTCTTTTGTAACCATAATTCCTTTCACAGATTTTGACAGAATCGGTTCTTTCTAAAGCCAAAACTAACAAAATTTTCGAAAAATAATACCCTCAAAAACAATCTAAATCAGATAAAAAGAAAGATTGTTTCGAGCAAACAAAACGGCACAACCCGGAGCATTTAAACACGGGAGTGTCTACTGCGAATAAAAACGGGACCAATCAAGACAAAGAAAAACGGGACCCTCTGAAGCAAATAAAAACGGGACTTTCTAAAGCAAATAAAAACGGAACCCTCTAAAGCAAATAAAAACGGGACCCTATAAAGCAAATAAAACGGGACTTTTCAAAGCAAATAAAACGGGACCCTATAAAGCAAATAAAAACGGGACTCTGTAAAGCAAATCAAAACGGGACCCTATAAAGCCAACAAAACCGGGACTCTTTAGAGAAAATCAAAACGGGACTTTCTAAATCAAATAAAAACGGGACCCTCTAGAGCAAACAAACCGGCTGCCTCAATCGAACAATAACGGAACTGTCTAGTCACTTTAAAACAGGATTGACTAATCAAGCCAAATTGGAATTGTTTAAATCAAACAAAAACGGAATTATCACTTTAAAAAAGGCAGTATCTAAATCAAACAGAAACGGCAGTGCCCATATTGAAAAAAATGGGATTGCTTCAATCAAACCACACGAGGATTGTCAAGAAACAATCTCCAGACAAAATAAAACGAGTTTGTCTCAGAGAAGCGACAGGATTGCTTCCATCAAACCACAAGAGGATTGTCAAGAAACAATCCCCAGACATAACAAAGCGCAAGCATCTCCACGTTTCTGTTGACAGAGAATTTCTCCTGTTTACAGTAACTGTTGCTGCAACAACTTGCAGTAACTGTTGCAGCAATAGTGAGACTCCGGGAAATTTCTGTGTTTTGCAGAAATGTTTGCGTTTTGAAAACAGGAATCAAATCGTGCGTCTGGAGCGGGAGCGTCTGCAGTGCTGCGTGGGGCAGCTGCTGTGATGGTGTATGGGTAAACCGGGTGTGTGTGTGTGTGTGTGTGTGTGTGGGGTGTGTTGTGTGTCGTGTTGAGTGGGTGTGGGTGTGTTGTGTTGTGTGGGTGTGTGTTGTGTGGGGGTGTGTTGCG